>JANTCA010011192.1:0-27231 GCA_024741275.1 Chironex yamaguchii | reverse complement strand
CTTATCCAAAGGACATGGTGACCCTGAAGACTTCATTCTGCGGATAACCTGAGTGACTTTATTATAGGAGGGCGCAGGTTGATCAAATGAAAACAAAGGCTGGTTGAATGAAGGAATCCAGTTTGGAATAGAAAATTTTAAGGAAGAAACGAGTGGAATAATAATAATAATAATAATAATAATAATAATAGTTATAATAATAATAATAACAATAATGATAATAATAATAATAATAATAATGATAATACTTAAAGTTACAAGCTTGTTTCTCGTGAAAATTCTTGACTTTATGGAATCAGTGGAAGCCATATAGACATGAGCTACATCATGACATGTAACGTAGCTCATAAAAAAGCATACGACTCATGTCATGATAAAGATTCTATCTATATGGCTTGTTTCTCGTCTTAAACATCTTCTAGGAAAGTGAAACATTATTTTCACACTGGTACTCCTTAACTCTTTATCCATCTCTTTACACTGCTCTTTGCAGACTTGTAAAATATGCTAGTTCCTGTGATGATGGCTATTAGCTATGATGACAAATGATTAATTACAAGTAGGCTTACCATTCTAATATGACTAAGTGAAAGGATGACGTGCATCCTCTTTGACTATCTTTCAGCAGATTCAGATGACCCGTCCAGAACCTGAGGTAGTGATAAAACAAAAAAGGAAAGAACGCGTCGTGTTCGAAGTTATGAGACCCTAATTAAAGAGAACTAATTTTGAACTTCGTAAACACCCAATCCAGTATCTAATGCAGTGTGATCACCTCTTGGTACAAGTCTGGGCACCCACAGACCTACTAGAAACATCATCTACCAATATCATGTAACCATAGCAAAACATGCCACTTGTTAACTGAATATGCCAAAACAGCATTGAAACGTTACTTTTTTGAACATTGTAATATTGGAACATTGTACAAGAGTATCATTTAAACTATCCATCAAGTTTCTTTGCCTTTTTAATTATTTGTTGTCGTAGATCTTTCCAAGCTTACATAAAACGTGCAAGTAGCAATTTAACGTCTTGAACAACTTGGATTTGGCCCAAATGGTCAAGGACATTAGGCACGATAAAAAAGGAGTAACAATCATTTAAAGAATCCTAATTACTACGCTTTTCCAGAAAGATACACAACTTAAGTTCTAATAAAATTTAAAGCTACCTTCAAAAAATCTTGCATTATTTTACGTGTATATACTAATGGCCCCTCCTGTCTTCCTTTACCTTAAGCTTTACGTTATATAAGTTAGGACCAGACTGAACGAAGCTTTTTTCTTTATATAACAAACTGTGCACTTTCAATGGAAATATTTATAATTTCCAAGCTTTAATTTTGACCTTACCCTGTTACTGGCGGAGAAGGAATATGACTGAACCTTCTCCTCTGGTAGATAATGTATACGGTGTAAGTTAAAAGGGGCAACATCACGAGTGCCAAGATAAACTGCACTAAAATTTTCCAGCCAAAAAATATATTTTCCATTCCGAGTACTAGGAGAGGAATCAAAATAAGTAGACGAAAAGTGAGAAGTTGAGATAAAAACCGAATTCATAGAATTTTAAGAAGTTAAGTGAGAAGTTGAGATAAACGAATTCATAGAATTTTACGCAGTGTCATTTGTGGCATTCGTTACCACGTGGGTCATTAAGACCGTCAACAACCAAACATTTATAGGCCTCAAGTCGACATGTTTCTCTCATCAATATCCGATTTCAATTACAGCAACTCCCACTTGTTGCTTGCCTGAAACGTATGTTTTTACACAGTATCCCTATTACTGAATCAAAGCTTACCTTTCACTTAAAAGTAATCAACAAAAATGCTCATTAAAGCATGCCTCCTGTCGGGCAATCATTCGAGGAAACAAAATCTGCAGATACCGAATGTTGTTAGCATCTTAGGAAAGCATTTCTATTAACACTGTTGCCCCATTAGGCATTTCTTTGCATAAAATTAAATGGAATCATCGGAAAAGAAATAACGTTTATATTTGAATAGATAGCATACCTTCTTATGTTATGTTATTCCACGAAATTCACAGTGCACAATGTACATATATTGTTTTCCCGAAAGCAGACTACGCAGATCTAGATAACAACATAAATCTCTATGTGCAACGAGTCATGACACGAGCAAACACTACATCGACGCAAAGAACCCAGATGCACACAATGAACCTTTTTGTGCTTTTTCGGCGATGTTGAAAACTTCTTTTTCGTTGCGAGGTCTTTGTGAGGCTGCAAAAACCGTAGAAGTGAAATGTCAACGGAAATTGCTTATCACAGGCAAATTTGTCATCGAAGTCGATAAAGCTCATCATAAACATCTGTCTCACCAATCGTTGTTGATATTCGCAACCATGTGCAACCATGGAGGCACTCTGCCCGCTGTACAACTCGCTCAATTGCTATGTGTTAGGTATCTAGTTAAATAAAACATTTAGTTCTAAGTTAATCCAAAAGCGACGAGTTCATCGTGTATTGTTTAAATTGTCTTTGTTAAAAGTCAGAAAATTGTCCTTTGCTGGCAAGATGCAGTGGATCCGTGAATACGCGCAAGGAATCAAGCTACATCATCATCTGCATATTGCATCTGACATCCGCCGGACGCGTTTACGACCTTAGGACTTTAAATGAATAATTACTAACCTTCTCTTTCACCAGCAAAATATTATCCCTTTTTACAACGTACGTTTAAGACGACAAACGAAAAGCGTTTCTGTCCTATATCAACTTAAGTTGCTTAAAATGCGAGATTGTTAAGTTGAACAATCTTTTTGTGGTACCAAACAGCCATCCATTCACAAGTATTGTGTACCTACCACACAAAAAAGCTTAGTAGTATATGAATTTTTGTGCTGATGTGAAGCTCGGTATGTAGGTCGCACTTCTTAAAGATTGGGTGACAGAATCAAACAACGTGTTCCAGCCTCTGTACGCCAAGCATCAATTCCTCCTAGAGAGCAAGCATCTCACGCTTGCAAAGCGAAAATGACTGCCAAAACATGCGATTCTGTTACAGGCCAGCATTTACAATAAAATTCAGAATGCGCCAAAATGTATAAGGACAAGAATTTTCCGATAATTGGCGCAGCTAGATTGTCCTTTCATCTTAGTGCATTGGAGTTTGTCTACATCAAAACAAGAAAACCGGTACTCTGTAGGCAGAAAGAGTTCGTTTTCACTCGGGACTCTTCCAATAATGTTTTGTTTCTTCATATTCCCTTTCTTTGTCTCCTTTCTTGTTTAGGAATGGCTAGTTTTGCTACATGTTTTGTATAAATAGGTTGCCATAAACATTTAATTTCCTTTCTGACGTTTCATACCCTGAAGTTTGTCAGACGAAAAAAGCTTTAAAGTATGAATTTAGAAATTTTCAAAGACGATTTTCAAGATTGCTATGTACTAGAAACCCGTCTGCCAAAAACTAGGTTCGTCAGTTACCTGTTCACTTTGTCATGCTTAAGTCAAAAGCACTGTTGCAAAACAGCTAACCCAGTTGGTAGCCAATTCCATGATACAAAGTTCAGAAGCTATAGCTGACAATTGTTAACAGAGAGCTTTTGAAAATGTTCACTTTACGAAAAAGTGGGTGGCAACTCCAGTAAGGTTTTAACTGGATTTGCGAGATGGTATCATGTTGTTAATACCAACAAGGTATTAAGTTCATTAGCACAGCCTTAAACGGGTTTGGTAAAATATTTGTCAGTCAACAGATTAGTTCGCTAAGAGAAATTAATTGCATCTTTTTCTGATAGAAAGTGCGTTTTTTCCACTACTATCTGGACATGATAATATCGACGCACTATCTGATTTATTACGCAAGTCCTTAGCACAGCCGTTCGTCTAGATAACCCTCGAATGTTACATGTTACAATCCATCTAATAGAAGCCAAACCAAGTAGCCAAGAAATTAGGTAATTATTTGTTGAAACAGTTCTTTAAAACGAGAAATACAACGTAAAACAGACAAATACTTGATACCACCATTTCAAACTCAAACAAAATCAAAGTTCTTAATGTCTCGGCAAAGGGATGGACAGTTCAAACTTATGCAATCATCAGAATTGGATAAAAAGGGGGCAACCAGATAAAGTGGGGACCGCCTAATAATGTAGTGTCCCATTGTGCCCAGCTAACCATGAACATGGACAAAGTTGCTCCGTTTCGGATTTCCTAGAAGAAAACACTTGTATGACAAGATATGATGATAAATATTACTGAAATCTTAATACTACTAAAATTTTCCCTAAAACTTTTCCCAAGCATAAACATTTTTACCCTTCAAACCCACGTTTTAACAATTTCCGACGACACGACACAAAAACGAAGTTAGACAGCAAAACGAGAAAAAAACCCCCAGAAATTCGCGACTACATGAGCAATAAAACTTAGCACTTAGCCTATGGATCATTTAAACCTATCCTTAAATGTTCATTTCACTTGATCCATCAGTTTTCGAGCCGTCTTTGACAAACAAAACCGGAAGTGACACTACACAATAATGAGAGCGCTGTTAGTGGAAATCTGTTAGACCGTACTCATGCGAAAATGCGTTTCGCCAGACATTTGTTTGCTTCAGTGAAGGTCGACCGTCTCACGTCTTGACTTCAAAAAAAATTTAAAAAAATCCCTGTATATCCTTGCCAGATACTCCGATGCTGTCTCACTAAAAAGATATCTGTCACTTAATTTGAAAGATTGACATCCATGCTCCCAGAATCGTGAATAAAAGTTTAGCTTTCAACCAGCCAGCTAAAAACACCAAAGAAAAAAATTATAAACGAATTTATGACTAGAAATTGCAACAATGGATAAGGTGACCAACATTTGGACGGAGAGGGGGGTGAGGTAGGTGGATAGATTAATATAAGTACATAATTGGAAAACTAAAATATCATAAATATGTCATTCAATATAGCTGCACGCAACGTGTTACTGTTACGCCAACAACCTTTAGGACTGTCAAACATCATCTCTTTGAATGTGTCTGCCAACAAAAGAAAAATCTTAAATGAAGATGATTTAATTGACCTAAGGGCAGCACTTCAAGCATTTCCAAAGCAGACGTATAACCGCACAACAGCTGATATGAGGGCTTTCCTTCGCCGTCAATGGATTGCTTTTCCAGGGCGAAGAGCTCCATCTACCCGGAGCACCTGGTTTATAATAAGCCAAAATTAAAATGAACCATATCTGACCTATTTGGCCTGGGTAAATGTAAAAAATCAGTAGCACTGAACAGTAAGACCGATAGCGCAAAAATTTCATCTACAATGGCTCAGAAATCTAGTTGACAAGGAAAGTTTTTATCAAAGGAAACTTTTCGTCATACCTTGAATACTAACCACCGACAACTTTTTTTGTTGTATACACAGCCAGAAAAAACAACCACCTTGAATACGCAGCTTTAGGACTTAAAATTAACTGATACCAGGTCTCGAAAATGACTTACCAAATAAGCAAGAAGTGACATTCTATAGATGCCTACATTTCCTTCTTACGTGGCAGAAGGGTCACGAGTGTTCCATCACGTGGACGAACAGAAGTAGCACAGTATAGTTTGCCATGTTGCCCTGGAAGCACTTTTATTTCGAATTCACGTAAGAGACGAGCTACTAGAATCTTGGCCTCCATCTAAACATGAACAGCAAATATTAACCAAAGTAAATATTATACGTATCTGTAGCTCGTTACAGGATCAAAGTTCTTTGAATCTAAGTCTTTCCTTATCACTACAGAATGTTCAGTTCAAAACAGAAATTCTTCAACCCGACAAAACCGCTAGATGAGTAAGATGTGGCCATTTCATATACGAAGATTTGGAACATCAGTTTCTTTTTAACGAGTACATTTGTCTCGATTTGTCACGAACATAGGTTTATGTAGTGCCAGAATGTATCAGAAAAACACACATTCATAAGACTTCTACCTCCATGCAAACATTTCAAGAACTTACTGCTTTGAATGGAATGAAATACGGCAGTTGACCAAAAAATTATCATTATAATGTCGAATAATGTTTCTAAGTAGAAGGACTAAAACTAAATTTTGAAAATGAGCAGTTAATGCACTGCTTTCTAATCGGATACAAACGAATGACTCCAAACAAAGGCTCTTTCAGCTCCAATACCGATACAGAATTATTTATCGCTTTTTCCCTAAAAATACTTAAAACCCCAAGAGTATTTGGAAAAGTCTTTGTTATGAAACCCAGGTCACAGCCCCGTCGCAAAAGCGTCTGTCCAGCTCCTGATGCGACTGTTTTGATTGACACAAGCAAAAATCCAGGAAAAACCGTGTGCAACAGGATTCGTTCAATGCGACTATCAAACAAAATATTTACCACTTCTCAAGATAGAAAGGATCCCGAAAGCGATTAGGATATATGTTGCAGTCACGTGTCAACTTGTCCTCGGATAGGATAGTAGTTAATACTCATGCTGACAAATCTTTAAAGTGGCTTAAAATACCTGATATTTCCTGTAAAATCACTCCGAACAAAGCTAACAACTTCTTCATAAGCAAACTTGAACCAAATCTTGCCCCATTTATACATTGTTAATATTTTGGCTTAAAGTTTTACTTTTGTATTTGTTTTTACACGCACTTTTAGGCTCAGTAATGAAACTTCCTTAACTAAAGACCAAATACGAATACTCAAAATCCTTAGCAGGGAGATCTAAATCGATTAATAAACTTTCAGTACTCAACCCAAACGATAAGAAATCCACAGATCTTAGCCTCCATAAAGGAACTTTTACTATATGCTATTTCTACGAAAAAGCTAAAACCACTTGCATTACTTCCTCTATTTGGGAAATATTTTACAAAAATTGGCTGTTAAAATATGTAAACAAAATTTGACCATCATCTTTTGGTATTAGTAAACTTCTGCTCTCAAGGAAATTCAACACAAAATTTTATCAGAGATGAAGAAATTGTTGGTACCGAGAAAGTCTTGGTTTCTTATACAACTGACAATTTACCCCAGCTGAAGCTTCACTCCCCCAATAATCAGTAAAGTGTCCCCCACTGCCCCGGCAATTTACCCCGGATACCCAAACTGGATGGTACTACTTGTTCAGTAAAATCACCATACACTATCCACGCCACAGTAAACGTGCTTTCAAAAGAAAAATATGACTTCTCTAGGCGCATATATTCTTTTTATATTCGGGTTATTTAAACAATAGGAAAGATCTTAATAGAACACGAGCACTGTGGATAAATTGTTTCAGCCGTGGTACAGTCCAGTTTAAGTATTTTCTCAAAAGTGGTAGTTAAGACTGATAAATAAACGTGAATGTAACGTCGTTAGTCTATACCTGAGCAAAATATTGTCCAATACAATTTCTAGGCCCACCAGAAAATGGTGTGAACATCATTGGGTTGTAGTGAGCATCCTCGTTTTCAAATCTTTCAGGATAGAAGTCTCTAGGACGAGTCCAGTACTCAGGATGACGCCCGTTGGCATAAAATGAGACCTAATGCAATGAAAGACGATGTCAGGTCAGAACAAAAACAACTTGAGGCAAAGGAACGAACAGGTGTTTTCATTTTAGGCTTCGAAGCAACTACAATTTGAAATTTGGTTTCTTATCTTATTTTTATACATGTGAGATTACTATGCAATTGTGATGTAAATAGGTTTCAGTAAAGGCAAATACTGTATTGGTAACAAATCAACAAGCTTTGTGTAAGGTAGCAATTTTTCTTACCCTCGTTTACGATTAGACAATCGAATACAGCAGATTAATCTAAGTTGTTTAAGAATAATCATTCATCATATTTCAAAGAAACATAAATTACTGAAATCAATTATCATAATTAATAGATAACTTACTACAAAAATGCTAAAATTCAAAACTTAATTTACTCTGCCCTTCATTTCACTTTCTGCCATTAAAATAAACTTAAAATTAAATAGGTGCTAGTCATCATAACATTACACGTTGTAAAAATTCTTGTCGAGATAAGAGCAATGGGTGTGATCATCCCAACTGTATCACTCAAACAGTGTTGTGACCATCCCAACTGTTTCAGTAAAACGGGGTTGTGACCATCCCAACTGTTTCAAACAAACAAGGTTGCGATGATCTGCTTTCAATTTATTTGAAAATTAGATAGTTTAATGTACTTGAAAACTGCACAGTGCAGCAGGTCACTTAAAAATACCACAAACGCTAAGAACAAAAAAGTGGAACAAAAAAGTGAATGAAGGTCCTGCTAAATAAAAGCAAGTTTGAACACTCCATTGACATTTCACTTATCAGTGTCACGCTCCCAAAACATTTCCTAATAATGAGTATTTTGCACAGAAAAAATTGGTATTCTAGTTCTGTAATGAAATCAACTTCTCCGATAGCAATAAATATTTTGAAGCCGAAGCATGTGGCCGAAACATGTGGCCGAAACATGTGGCCGAAGCATGTGGCCGAAGCATGTGGCCGAAGCACATGACCGACAACATCATAACAAACTTCGTCTTAGAGATAATGGAAATGACACAGTACCGCAATGTCTGATCCAGCAGGAACCTTGTGAGATCCGAGGACGACCTCGTGTGGAAAATAACGTTCTGTTTGTTGTGCTATTGGATACAACCGAAGTATTTCCTTAAACGTCTAGGATATTTGAATAAACGAGAAAAAAGATTGACAGCGTATACTTGGAAAGCCATACTTTGCCAAAAATTATAAAGACGCTAAGCTCAAAACAAAATCACCTCCAAAAATATCATAAGACGGGAACTTGGATCTAGGTATGGATGGAAGGATGGATGACTGGCTGGCTGCATTGACGGAAAGATGGATAGACAGATGGACGTGTGGATAGATGAATAAATAGGTAGACGGGTGGATGGACTGACGGACAGACTTCCCGTTTTGAATTTTTTCAAACTTATAAACTAGTAATTAGTTACATACTAAAAAGACTCTTATTTTAAGCTAGAGTGAAATAATCTTTCCTCGCGTCATAATACATGTGGAAGCTTAAAATTGTTTTATCGTAGTCGTTGGTCATCAAATTATGTTCCTGATAAGCGTCCAGTTTTATACGGTTAATGATACGGACAGAATACATACCTCTCCGATAAATCTTAGCTTAGGAATGTCCTCTTCTTCAACTTCCTCTTTGCTTCCCAATACTGAGTGAATTTCCTCAAGTACGCTAACGATTGGGCAAAATACCAAATAAACAAATAGCTAATACTTTCTCGCACAATACAGACATATGCACGTCTTTGACACACATCGAGGGATTTTCAAATAAAACAATATATTTTACTGGCAAAATGTGTCAAACGGAACTGTGTAAGTATGAGATTCGATAGAATGACTGTTATGCGTGGCAAGAGCACCGACCTGTAATAACGCCTTGCATCGTTTCAAATGCAACACTAAACATCTATGAGAGGACTCGGACAAAGATAAAGGTTCACATGCAACAACCGCCAGAGGTGGTTTGTCAGATCGATCACAAATTCTTTAATCTTCTCTATTCATTTGTGGACATCATTTCTAAAGGCACTAAACAGCAGTGATAATAGTAGTAAATGCAGTCGAGCAGTGCTGCCGGTATCTAAAAGCAGTGGCGCATTGGAAGTGGTAGTACTACGAGAATCACTGCGGTGACAATAGTATAGGCATTGCAACAGTAACAACGATTCCCGGGGAAGTCCTGACGGGGCGGGTCCGGTCAGTTTGAGGGTCTTAACAAATGCTACCAATTGGTCAAAGAGAAATAAAGCTACCATTTGTGATTATTTTAAGTAGTTACTACCTTTTGGAGGTACTCCTTATTAACTGTTGGTTGAGATTGGAACTGATTACGAGAGTTAAGATTTTGCCTTTTCTAAATCAACTACGAGGATTGCTGCGGTGACGATAGTAAAGGTATTGCAACAGTGACAATGATTAGATACTACGCCACCAACCAAGGTAGCAATAGAAAAAACATCCTTCAAGAAGCCAAAATAATAGCAACAACTGAAGCCACACTTACTTTTCTTCTACATCGGGATGATATCCATACTCCATAAATAAGAAACTTACTGCACTAGCAGTTGTTTCATGTCCTAAGTATAACAAGACAAAATTAGCAATAGAATACATTGTATGGTAAGTACTGATGTGTTTCAAATATATTCAGAAATATCTCGCTCTCTAAATACGTGGCTTGTGCTCTGTATCTACGTAACCGTATTAACGGCAGCAATACCTCACACGCAATTGCTACCTTCGCAAGAGATGAGGTTTCCTCATTTAATGGAGGGGACCAATGACTAGTCAATGAATATTCTGAGTACTATAAACACTACCCGTGTACCATGATTGCAAAGAGTTGGCAACTCTCTTTATACTAAAGCTGCGTTTACACTTGCATCGAGTTATTCTTATCCGACACACGACAAACGTTTGTACCCGCTAGGAAATAGGAATACACTTGTAGCTGAAAAAAATCTGAAACCGTACTACTACCAACGTAAACGCAGTCTATATATTACGTGTCTGGCGATGTGTTTGGGTGACGATCCTCAGATTTCAGGTTGTGCTCAATAACGCTCCCCCGACCATGCAGCCACAAACCACATATGTCAAGGTTATGAATAAAACAACAAGTTTACTTTCATGAAACGACTTACATTAAAACTAAACGTATAATCCGTTTCAAGGCTTTCATGCTAATGTTTGGTTGAGAAGTTCATTTCCAATCAAATCAATAACTATGAAAAAATAAATAAGGAAGCATCATACCAGCAACAAAAAAGGTAACAAACTCGTCTTTCATATCTTCCATAGTCATCGGCTGCTCGCCATCTACAAGAAAAAATTAAATTAGGCTTTGATGATGCTAATACCTTTTACAGACAAATCAATGAACCCTTAGAAATTATCAAGGTGTCCGTATAAACAAAGAAAAAATCAGCTACGTTGAACTCAACAAAGTCATACATCGATCTAGTAGAGCAGCTAATGAAAGAATATTCCTCCATCTTAGACTTAAGACAAACTTGGGCTGATCATTGCCTCTTTCAATGGATGAACAATTTCATTGGCACCAATGTAATCGAGGTACCGTAAATCTTCCAATTGCCCGCCCCCCTCGAATAAGCCCGCATCCTAGAACTCCAAATTGTTAATGCCCCCCCCCCCTCCAATAGGCTTCCACTACTATCAGGTTACTTTTTGCCATCTGAGGTTCTCATCGGTGTTTTATCGAGTTACCACGAAAACTTCATGCAATGGGCAAAGAAAAATCAAATGCTCATAAAGGAATTACTGACTAAAACATACGAGATCTTTTCAAAATGCCTTTGTTATGTACAGTGAGTCCAAGAAGGTTTTGTTTTTCTGGCAGTTTTGTCCCCAGTATCTGGGCTTGCTTCTGATTCTCGGTGTATGTAATATACTTCACTGGAACAACTAAACCAAATTCTCGTTCTCTTTTCCTAGTCACGACAACAATCATGGTACTTGCAGCATCGAGAAAATAGTTTATCAGTTGAAAAGATTCAACTAGAATATGACCAACCAATTCCTCGCTTTTTTCATGGCATCATGACTGAAAAAGGCCAACTGCATAATGGTCATATTGCTTGGCCTCTTTCCGATTGTCCTTATGGTACACCTGTTCTTCTCCTACCTTAGGACACTAGGTTTCCTTGTACTTAAGATTTCCTCGCATTGCAGCTGTAGATTACACTTTGTAATTCATATCAAAACGTATTGATACTTCTCTGGCCATTTTACAATCATTAGGAAGAAATTACTTTACCAAATCAATCGAAGAGATTATAGAGTAACTATTAAATTTAGATTATTTTTTGTTACAAAAAGAAAGAAATTTTGAAAAATTTTTAAGCAGCATGTTTCAGACTATTCTATAAGGCCCCCCTCATATAAGCCCCCTCGAATAAGCCCCCATCCAATAATATCAAAAAAAAGTCCCAAGGGGGCTTATTCGAGGATTTACAGTAATTGTAGCCTGCACTTAAACTACTAAAACGTACAATTAAGAACACAAAACAGTACTAAACAATCCAACAAACCTTTGTTTTTTTCTTGAAGCTTTTTGTTAAACTTAAAGCAATAGTTTTACCGAATGAGGTTAAATGGTGATAAATAAGATATATGTACGAGGACCTTTGCAGTATGGTCGTATCTCCATCCTATTTTCAGTAATTTTATTACCGCTTTCATTTTATTATTAAAAGAAGTATCGACAGGGCCTACTCAAAGACAAACCTTTAATCTGTAACAGGTAATAAATTAGATCTTTTTTCCCTTCCATTCCGGCAGCGGCATCTTCAAGTCTTTTCCTAATCACCCCTTCTGCTGTTTTCCTCAGTTTCCGTACACTCGTTTTGCATTGATTGATAAAACTCCAGTTCCAAGGTAAAAGCTAAAAAACAGAAAGTCATCAAATCTAGCTCATAAATGACTGATGCTACGCTCATAACGTGCAAGCGAGATACAGTGGAAACAACACCGATAAAACAGGAATAATACAGACAAGAAATTTTATAAAGCAACCAGGAACATGCAATCATGAAGCAGGAGCTACGCTCTCTCTGGTGTGAAGTCACTATTATTGTATAACAACACAAGATTTTGTAGTAAAGGGAAATACCAAAAGCGCAAATCGTAACAAAATTGCAAGTCAACTTTTTAATGCACCGGAGCTTATCATGGGCAACGCGAAAATAAGGATACAGAAAATTGTCTGGAGTCTTAAAATCTCAGTAGCAAAAGTGCATGCATCACCAAGAGAAAGTTACACGAGATAAAAGAAATACAAAGAAACATATACAGCAGAGTGACAAGAAAGTCTTTCATTTTTGGGAGTCAAGTGCAATAGGAACGAAATCAACAATCTTGATCTAGATGCCTATGATTATTCTGCTGATCAATTATCATGATTACATAGTTCCCATACCAACTTTCTACATCCAAAGCCAGCCATCACTGATATTCTCCTCCCAAAATGACAAGTAATGGAGTTTAGTATGGAGCCATAGGCAAATCCAATGTATAAAATTTGAGTTACTCCCGTTGTTCTATGCATTTTTAAACTTCATTTTGTCACCTTTTTAAGGTGGTGATGCATTCAATCTCTCCTTTAACAGCTCAACTTGAATAGTAACCAGTCTTTGAAGCAACAATATGTGACTTTAATAACACTTTTTTTCAGACAAGCGTTAGATAGACGTAACAATCATACCGGAAATATCCAAGAAGTGAACTCCTGTTCTGCATTAATAAAAATATTCGAAATATGTCTTGCAAACTCAGACTCTTCATTGATAAGGTCAACTTCCATACCACAAGCAGCCTGAATAATGACACAGGAATTAAGACATTTAAATGCTGCAAAATGTGGCAAGAAATCTTAACCAGTACGTTTAAAATGGCAAATAGCACAGAGCTCAAAACTGTCCATAAATATGTCATCCTGCTTGCTATCTACAGGAGTCTTATTCGTGGAGGTATCGCATCTTCTCCAGGAGCACGGTAAAGATACAACTTTGAAACTTTATTTCCCCTTTAGAGCAGAGAATGATTCAATATCCGCTTCAGTTCACCGTGGATCTTAATAATTTCCAATCGACTCTCAATTACAAGACACATGCACACCCACTTTCATATTTCTACAAAAACCCTTATTTAAATAAAAAGAAACGATAAGCCAATCACAATTAAGGAGACTGATCGGAAAGGGTTAAAGAACGTACTTAACTTCTATCTTAATTTTTAAATTCCATGCTATACCAGAAATTCCTTTCCATCGAATAACCAATGTCAATACATGAATACGAGTTACTTAAACACAAATAAAATTACATGTAAAGGTTTCCCGACAGCATCACTAATTTCAATGAGCTACCCAGTGGCAAGGAGTTGTACTTCCTTTTCTTACTAAATAGTGGAGCTATTTAGTAGTAACACGATTTTTACAAAAATAGTACACACATATATTATGTAACTGCTAGAGTTTTGATGCTGAATCTTCAGAGGCTAAGTAAACCTTAACATTTAAAACGACAAATAATAGACAGTATTGTACAGGATAAATCGGAAAAATGCTTATTCTTTCTACTTACATTTGCGATTATATTTAGAGCAGTTCTTGAAATTTCAGCGTGCAGCGAAATCTGAGTTTTTCCATCAGCAAAACCGTGTAGCTTTTTCAGCAAGAGACTGACTGAATAATTCATTGCAGGAACGAGACTCTTTAGATATCTGTGCAGTTGCCATACATATACATTAATCCAGGAATTTTTAAGGAAGCGATGCATAACAAAACAATAGAAAAAATTGCAAACGCTTAATGTTGTAGTTGTAAATTTGGTAAATTTCTATAGCTGTAAATTCTAATACCTCTACAATTGTACATTTTGAAATGTCATAACAGAACTGTGATACAAGCGTACTAAAGCAAGTTTATAGAATTAAGCCTTAGTTAAGCCCTTCTTCGCAATCACATACGGTTTATGAATTCTGCTGTGACAGCTCATAATCTGAAAATGTCGACGAAAAATCATTTAAGCGTGTTTCACCGTATGTTTTTTCAAAGTGACTTTAAAATTAAATATAAAGCCAATTTTCATCCAAAAATAAGGGTGTGATTACCGAAAATTTTGGATTGCAATTTATTACCTTCATGGGGAGTTTAGAATTGATTCTAGCAATGCAAGGCAGCGTAGTTTCAAATTGCTTTGAGGTAAAAAAATTACTACTCTATACAAGGAAACTGACCGGGGCATCCAGAACAAAACCACTTCCTTCTGATGGTGAAATAGTACAGTAGAACGTCCTATCCACGTACAACCGATAACGATCATAGTAACGAGCTCTGCACCTGAAAATGGCAGACACCCTAAAATCTAATTAGAATCAGCCATAAACGTATTCGCCAAGTAGGGTCTATTCGTCAAGCCGCAAAAACATTGCCAACTTATTAACAAAACCTCAACAGAGTAGCCCTAAACCCTCTCTATATAGATATATTTTTATATGGGTCTAAAAATATCGTCAGTTCACATATCAAGACGTTTACAGAGCAAAGGAACACGTTTTACAAAATCCATATCTTTAACAATGACCACAGGCAACGACAACAAGCCTGACAAAGCAAGAAAATAGGGGCTCACTGACAAAATTGATTTCCAACTTACGTTCTGTGAAAAGCCGGGGTAAGACGAGCACGCTTTGGTTTCCATGCATCGTAAAATAGTTCCGTTAGAAGACCGTTGCCGGCCAATCTGTAAACATGAAAGGAAGCAAAGCAGCTTTAAAGATTTTCTGTCCCCTTGTTGAATGCGAACATAACACCTTGGCCGTAGGGTTTGCCGGTGTAGCTTCTTTTAACTTTAGCAAGGTGAACCAAACAAGTTTACAGACCGGTATATCTTACTGACTATTCAACAATGATAACGCGGTTGATGAAGTTACTCACATCTACGTAACAACTCACACATGTCCCACAAGAAACCAAGCAAAACGGATCGTAACAATACCATAGTGTGACAAAGTCGAGGTGGACTCGGAACAAATGCTTCTTCGCTCTGAAATCATACCGACTGAAGTAGATAAAAAGTTCCTTAGTTTAATAACAATGGGCTGCTTTATAGCAAATGGACATTATAATTTGATATTACACTTATGTGCGAATTATTAATCTGCAAAATCATAATTTTAGGGTAGAACTAGATAAGTTGGCGTAGTCTCGTAACAATTGTCTACGATTTTACAAATTCTACCTTTTACGAATGAGCAACGAAAATGACCCAGAAGTATACGCAAATATTGTATCACCTAATGCTTAGATTCCAGAACCATACCTCAGTGAAGAATTATCAGTAATCACACAATTACCCAGATGCATCGATGAATATTTCATCCTATTGTTATGGACCCACTTTTTATAAAGCAGTTGCGACCAACAGTCGGATGAGTAAAGTACCCTTTTACGTGGGTCTTGGGTTTGTAAAGCTCTGTTTTGTTACGTCGACTACGTTTAAAAATGACCTTACTCGTTCCTAGAGCTCCGTATTCTCTGGATCAATCTGCATATATTCTCGTTCCTGCAAATATTCAGTTCAAGTATACACTGCTAGTAAATTGTAGGGCGTTTACACCTGTCAAATCTGCAAAGGGCAGAAGGGACATCTATAGAGGGCTGTAGATGAAAAATGCGTTTTTACTATTCTTCTTCCATTGGTTGATCTAGCTATTTAGCGACCACGTGACAGAAACAGTTACATAGGCTTGATTTAAAGCTAACAAAAATGACAGTGTAAGACCGAACTCTACTGCATGAGATTGTATTTAGTGTAGGTAAACCTTTTTGAGTTGTTAATGCTCGATTGAAGATCTCCAGTGAACAGTGTACACAAATACGTTTGTCGACACAACTATGTTTCATATCACTCGACATCCACATCGTACGTGTTGTACCGTAGAGCTGTTTTCAAGGCCACGTTGCTATGTACGTCTACATTATACAATGTGATAAAATATAAATGTATGGATCATGCGAAAAATGTAATGACGGAGTTGAATCTGCGTCAAAGGACAGGTTGTGTAAACAGTCATCTTTCTGATTCAGCTTTACATGCAATTGTCAATAACAGAGAAAGAAAACTGTCGAGAGCGCTCTTGTAACAAGATACTGCAATGTACCTTTCTCCAACAGGAAAGCCAAACAGATCTGACATAAAAAATGGTTTCTGGCATTTACTCGTCAAAATGACCTACAAAGCGAATAAATGTAATACATAATCAAACAACAGGTTTGAAAGCTTGACTTCAGAAGTTGGCAATAATTTGGTTACGACTGGGCGATAAGACCAAACAAAGGAACGTACAAAATAGTGGAAATACAGGAAAGGAAATGCAAGGAAAGATGCACAAAACGTCGTGAATTAGCAAATATTAGATCAACATTTGGACTGGCACAACAAATTCCCTTTGCCTACAAAACTCTACTTTATGCTTCCTAATACAAAGCGCCTACGTAACACGAACATGGCAAATAGACGAAGCAACAACTGCAAAAATACACTACTTACTACTTACATGATAGTAAAGGTTAGGGGCAGAATCTACCTTGGGAAGGGCGGGTCTACATAACCGGCTTGACAACATCACTTACAAGACGACAAACTCAGAGCGCTAAGCCTACGATAGTGTTACTCTCCAGAGACTAAAAACGCAGCAAATG
This sequence comes from Chironex yamaguchii, assembly GCA_024741275.1. Taxonomy (NCBI): domain Eukaryota; kingdom Metazoa; phylum Cnidaria; class Cubozoa; order Chirodropida; family Chirodropidae; genus Chironex; species Chironex yamaguchii. The sequence goes on along the minus strand of JANTCA010011192.1, from coordinate 9,990 downwards.
TAGCATTGCTGCTGTTACCGCTATTATATTGCTATTTTCAACTCAATATATGATCTAAGTAAACGCATGCACTACTTTCATTGTGGCAAATTGTGTAGAAGTCAAGTTCATACATGATCGCACTGGAGATAGTTAAACCAAAGTGGTGCTTTATCTCTACTGTCTACTTGCCTTTTTCATGTCGTCAAAAGGACTACAATGTTCATATCACCAATACACAATAAGACATGTGATTGCAAGGTCCTTATACTTGTAAGAGTTGCCAAATACTTATGGCAATGAAAAATCAAACATTATATCTTTGTAGTGGGTACTAAAGGCAAAAACAGGGGCGGATCCAGAGCAAAACTGAAGGGGTGTGTATAATTGAAAGAAGGACCATTATTCACGTGCAACAAGAGTTTCAAAACAATAACGTTAATGCAATAATAGTATAATCTGTGCATGACTGCAGTTCTCTAATTAATAGTGGTGCAAAATTTCCAAAAAAGGGACGCTAGGACTGTTATATCTCAGCAACGGGAGAAACTGGAGCAGTTGCCCCCCCCACATAAATCAACCACAGTGCGAAATGGAGTTTACAACTTACCTTGGCGCAGTCTGGTCCCACTGTCATAACGATTGGACAGTGGTATGTGAAGAGAACAAGTACATCTGTTTTCAGCTTCAGACACCTGTAATAAAGCAGCAACAGTAAGTACAAAGTAGCTTGCAAAATTGCCATGATGTCTTCCACCCAAAGATAGATGAGGTTTGGATGAAATGAAGGGCAAAGTATTAAATAAGGATACAGAAAAACCGCATGATCTACTTACTCGCTTAAATGAAAGTGTGGAAGATCCAAAGACAAAGGGCATCACTGCGCAAGCACAGGGAGGTTGTCCATCAGCTAAGCACATACTTTTCAACAGTCGATGAAGAAACCTCAGTTAGTTACTCAAGTTAGCAATTAGCAGTTAGCAATTTTTTACCATTCAAGCGTGATGTCTCCCCACGATACTCTTCCACTTTCTTGAGCAGCTTTCATGAGGTCAGCATGTCCAGATAAAAACCTACGTGACAAAATTGGAAAAGGTGGTTTGTATTAAATAATTACTATTCGACTTACGTCTTAGCCTTTCTTGTTCTTTCTATCATAAATTATCATATTTTTCTCAATCAGGTCATCATAGATTAAATACGACCATGTTAGGGATCCACTGATCCAATGACTATTAATACAAATTTGCAAATGTTTATGTACATTTGACAATTAAATGCGAGGACAAACCGTGAAAAAAACAAACATATAATTTAAGATGCAAAGGAGTATGCATTGAAATCAAATTACAGGCACATGAATTTCTTTCGTTTACTGGTGATCAATTTTTGGTGAACAGCTTCTCGAATCTCTCTCATCAAACTCCCGCAGTAATCAGCCATCATGTTGGTAACGATCTTTCGTTACTGTTAATGTTTTAATGAAATCCTTTTCCCTTATCCTTGCTCACACCGTCCAGGTTCTCAGCAAAGCGACTGAAAGAAAAGTGAAACTCACTAGTAGTTCTACATCAAGGTCTACATCAAGGAGCAAACTCAAAAACATCTCTCCCATAGTCCCTTCAAAATTGTCAGCTTTCTTGTTCCCAAGGGCTTTACCCATGGCCTTTACCCATACAGGATGTCATCTTGGTATTGTTTCATACTTGTTTTCATTGTAAAGTAGGACACATTTTAAGATCAATTTAGAACTGTCAATGGGAAATCTCCAGTGCCTTGAATCATACGCTGGCTGCACCATGGAGAAGTATGGAACCTGGTTGTCTGAAAAGAAATTTGAAATTGAAAACAAAACTTCAGCAGTTCTCACTTTCTGTTGCAATACAATAGACACTCCTCCATTAAAGTCAAACTTTGGCAAATAGAGATCTCTGACCAGACTATTTGATTCAGAATGTGTAATCAAAGATGCTTTTTTACAATCTTCACCAGATGGCTTTACGGAGACCAGTCCCTTCCTTTTATCAATGAATTGAGGTACGAATCATTGATCTCTGGGCACCGAGCAAATAGATACATAGGTATTTCTTTGCTGTATGCAACTGGCCGAATGGCTGATGGAATATTTGGGTATTGTTTGTTTTTAATCGTTTGCACACAAGTTTCAAAACAACCATATGATTTAAATCAATCGACCAAGAATAATATGCAAAGCAAGACAAGTAGTTTATACTCAACTGGTATGACATGTCATTCTTAATACTTTGTCCATAGCAATTTCAAAGTCAAGATTAGGAAAATATGTACTATTAAGTGTGAACTCACATAAAGAAGTTACTTGTCATGTACACCACCTAAAGTTCTGCAAGAAACTTTGAAAAGGTACCTTTTGTAAAAACCTTAAAAATTGGGTACATGTATGCCGACAGCACAAAAATGCGATGTGGTGATGCACATGAGGATTTGGATATAGCCTTTAAATTATTGTTAAACTGGTTTGAGGTTGTAAGATAAAATCTTGTTGGCCTACGTAGTAGAAACTTTCAAACTAAGGAATCATACTGTTTTGCTTGTTCACTTACCCTGTTATTGGAGGAGAAGGTAGATACCGATATTTCCATCGCACATAGAGAACATAAGCAGTGTAGGACACAAATAGTAATACCAATAACACCAACACATAAAGTAGAATGCTCAATACAAGATTGATCTCCATCCTTTTCTACCCTGCAAATGAAAAAGAAGATGCTATTAAATTGCCCAAGTTGTGTTAATGTTAATTTTAAACTGATACTTTACGTGTACTGTCAGCATAATCCATACTATCCACCTGCCTTACCATCATATGACATCCATCAACTTAGATTGATTACATAAACATATGAAAGACTTTTGTCTTGGCATTTACATTACTCAACTAGGTCATGACTTTAAACTGGATCTTGTCTGTTATTCCCAATGTAAATGTATTCCTATTTGTACAGTAAATGTTGTAGGTTTGTGACAGTAGTCTTGCCTGTGGTGTCAAAAAACTTCATCTAAGATGAGTAATAATATTGTTGATACTCTGGTCAAAATGAGATGCTACCAATATATCATAAGCGTGTTATACACCATGAAGGTGATCAAGATATAAATAATTTTTTAACCTACCACCAGGGAAATATTGCTTTCATTACTGTTTGCAAATCTGTTTGTCTGTTTTGTAGCAAATAAATGCAAAACATTACTACTGGATTCTAACAAAATATTGTCCAGATGTATGTTTTGGTCCAAGGAAGAACCCAACATTTGAGTGCAATCCAGATAGTTGTGTGATGTAATTGAGATAATTTCTCGATCACGTTGAAACCTTTTGGTCACAACATCATAAGTCTTTTTGGCCACTGAACTTTTTGTTTTGTTTTCAGTTAGGGTAAACTAAAATTGATCTGTTTTGACTCCCTGTGTTTTAGGAGTTAATCACTGTTGTAGTTGTTGCTCCTTTACTTCTCTACTTTGCATGGCTACTTAAGCTGCACTATTTGACTGAAATTCAATATCCTGTTTAACTTTCCAGTAAACGTGAATTGTTTACATGTTACGTTTTTTGGTTTTCTAGTCGAGACATTTTAGTGTTAACATATCAACAAAGTTTACTTGTTTGTCAGTGCTGATGCCATGGATGTTTAGGATGCAGTGTATTTCATTTTTGTGGAAAATCATACTGGCTTGGATTGTTTCATTCACATATGTACCATCAGAGTCAGTAGCCTCATTGTCAACTCAAAGAGCATGTCTGCCACAATGTGATGGTCGCTGTTGAGTAGGCAGTCACTTTTGAGATGGTGGACAGCAAGACATGCAAATGCTCATCTGTCATAGTGGTTCCACTCAGAGCAAAAATGGCATTGCTTGCCAAAGATAGTGCGGTGGTCATGAAGTGCAAGAAGACGAATTCCAGCTCAATGAGTGCGGAGTGGTGGGCCATCTGGTGGGGAGTTATGTGAACCTTATTGCCTTGCATTACCTTGGGTATTGTATTGCTTGCATGTACTAGCTTTGTTACGTAGATATGCTAGATATGCTTGAATGGACTTGACTTGACTTGATTACAGTTGTTGAAAGCATGTCTTTCAATACTGATGTTGGCATGAGGATTGCAGGGTCATCGGGTTTCAGATTATGCCAGAAAGAACCGTAGAGACATACCGCCAGCATGCGGGCGACATGTCCCAGCCAGCGGAGTCTTTGGAGGCAGATAGCAATTTTGATTGTCGGTTGATGGCAGCAGCAGTCTCATATATGCAAATTGGATAAGCATTGTAAATGAGACATGCCAAGCATGACACGTAGGGCATACATCCATTAGGTTTACAGAGATTTCAGCTCTGCCTTAGTCATGGTCGAAGTTTCGGAGGCATATAGCAGAACCGACAAAACTGATGCATTAAAAACTTTCATTTTCAGGCTGATGGATAGGTCTCGACGGTTAAAGATTCCCTTTTTCAGTTGATTAAACGTTGTTGATGGTTTGCCGGTGCAGACAGAGATCTCATCTTCTGCTGACGAGCGGCGAGCAGCAACCGTAAATCCTAGGTAGGTGAAGGATTCAGTTACCTTTATAGGTTCACCATGGATCGTTAGATTTGGTGCCTGGTCTACATAGAAATAGACCGCTTTGGTCTTAGCAGTTTGATTTTAAGACCCAGCATCTCTGCGCGTTTGCTGATCCGATCTAGTAGTTCTAGGCTAGATGCACCATTTGGCTGAAATGTGATGAAATCGTCTGCTAATGAAAGTTCCTGCACCTGATCCATTCAGCTACAGACTACTCCGTCGGTTGACAAGATTGATTTTGTCATTATATAGTTCAGTGCCAGGTTGAACAGCAAGGGCCAAAGCAAGCAACCTTGTCTGACACCAACGAAAATTGGTATGAACAGACGAGTTCACCCCCGAATACATGCTTGTGATAATGTCTACGAACAAGGCTGGTACACCACATTTTCTGAGGACGCCCCACATTGACTTTCTGTGCACACTATCGAAGCCAGCGGCAAAGTCAATAAAGCAGGCAACCATTGGTTTTCCATGTCTTAGAGGGCGTTCCATACAGCCATGGAGAGTTAAGTTCTGGTCGATGCATCATCAGCCTGTTAGAAAACCGGCTTGCTCGTCTTTGATGACAGACTTGTAAAGTCTAGAATGATGTTTAATACTTTGCCAGCAATCGATATTAAAGTTATGCCTCGATAGTTTGAACAATCCTATAGTACAGTGGAAGTACCCATAGTGGACCAGCAGTGCCTACTGGACATACCCATAGTTAATCAGCATTGACCAACGTATTTATACATAGTCAATCAGCAGTGTACGTGGTTGTACCATAACTAATCGAATAACTGGTTTGGAGAGGCGGCCATTTTTTAAGTAAAAGTTCCTTTGTTTACAATTCAAGGTTGAAATATCAGGTCATTGACCATGCACACATCCCAGTGCAACTTCAAAACATAGACAATATAATGAGATCCTCTTTCATAAAGAAAATCTGGATGCTGCTTTAAAGGAGTTAGTCCCTCTTCTTAAAGTTTGGAGAGATCATTTGCAAGTAGTGCCAAAACAAGTTAAATTTTTCAACAATCTTTTTGTTGTACAAAACTTGAAAATTGATTTGAAAATTTGCGACATTGCGCTAAAAACATACGTAAAAACCTTTTTTCACCTGACACTCTTCAGAGTATGAGTCATCAGAAAAGAAACTCCTCACAATTATTGCCAGCCATATCAAAAGAGACATTCTGTGACCTATTCTCAGGGGCACCAAAATTGCAAGGAGGCAGCGAAAGCCAGATAAAGGGCGTCTAAGCATGTACTGTAGCCAGGATTAAATAAATTGTTGTTTCCCACTTAAAACCTGTTGTACAAGAGATACAATAAATAATTTAATAACCAGGCTATAATCTGCACAATTGCCACTGTAAAAGGAAGACAGGGAGTGCACCAGCGCCCAAAGCCTATTTCACAATGAAAATTGTTTGCAAAATTCACTCACAGCTACTGTCATCTTCAACAGAATGTGCATGGACATTGTCATGTGATCCAAATATAACTGAACAATAACCTCTTCTGTTCAAGTTCGCCGGCTTCCCAAACCAGTCTCCTGACTAACTATGGTTGCACTAAAAGTGGATCAGTATTATGTAAAGAGCCCATCATGTTGTCAAGCCAGCTGTAGCAAGTGATCTGTGTCATTCTGTATTGATGACCTTCCTCTGAACTGAAGTGTACCACTTAAGAAATGTGTAGTAAAACAGTAACAGGCAAAACTACACGAGAGCTTAAAAACATGACCAAGTTGGTCTGAATCAGTGGGATGTGTGATTTGTTTATCAAACTAATAGGTCTCAGACTTGGAATAGGCCTATTCCAAATTTATAGCAGCATCCATCGACTGCTGAGAGCCCATCAACTGATCTGTTATCACTAAAATAAAACAAATACAGGTTGCAGTCACACTATCTAGTCCCATTCCAAAAAAAATCCCACCCTCAATATTTTACATCCATTTGTAAGAAACTTTGACGTATGATGATAGCAATTTGTTAATGAAACAATAGAAATAAAAACAATGAGCACCTCATGGAGGCGCTCAACTTGGCCAGGCAGCTCCTTTGATATTACAGAATTGTGCTCAGGACAAGTTGCAATATATGACCATCTACATGGGTACAGATGCCCATTGTAGGTGACAATTAACTTAATCTCCTAAAAAATTTTGAAAGGTCTGCTTGTTGCTCTCAAGTAGATGGGCCCAAAGTGTTTCACACTTGCCTAAATTCAGCTGTATAGTTGACAACATGGTTTCAAATGTTTACACTTAGTATGTAACCAAAAGTAGATATTCAGCAAATTAAATTCTTAAGTGGGAAAATATCATTATGTTAGACCCTGTACATGATATGTTATGTACAGACCAAAATAGATCATTGTGTGACATCAAGTGCTTCAAAAAATTCTCATGCATGGTACATATGACTGTGGTCAAAGAGATTCCCCAGGAGAAAGACAAAAAACAAATGAGCCAATCCTCTGAGACAGTGATACTTTGTAATACCATCAGGCAAACTCCCAGCTGCATGGCCAGAGGAAATAAAGTGGGGGATGGGGAGAAATAATTTGAGCAGGACTCAAGGTCACCCCCATTAACATTTCTGGGGAGCATCACTTTGCTTTGGCTTACAACGTATATCCATATATCATGCTTGTCACTAGTGATAAGGAACTTTAATTATTTCATGATCATTACTCTTAAAACAGAGCACTAAAACAATCCTGCCAAAAGTGGGGAGGGGGCAATTGCTCTCACATATCTCCCCATGACCATGTCACTCCAAACTCATAAGGTACCATATCCTTCATTTCAGTACAATGTTAAAGGCCAATGCTGGAATATCCAAATCACTATGGCTTAACTCTATGACATGCACAGTACTTGAAAAAATCCTGGACATCTTGAAAACTTAGTGTGTTGCAGCCAGCTGCTGTTAGTACTGTTAGCAGGTTAGCGTGAGAATTCGACATGACAGCGGTAAATAACTCAAAATTAACTCTGATGAACAAAACTCAACTACACGTGTTGGTTTAACATATGAAAAAGACCTACACGTACATCCGGGTAACATCCTACAACTGGTACCCGGTCATATGGTACGTCCTCAATATATATGACATACACTTTCAGGATAACAGGTTACATACATGTTAACAAGTACAAGTTCAATTTTGCCCTCTCAAACCCTCACTGGGCAAGCACAGTAGTGCAACAGTGACTGTGAGAGCCGACAGCTGGGTTAGCTAGTGTGATCTTCAAAAAATATCTAATCCATCTGATGATATTATGTCAAATATGGGTGATCTGCATGTAAAAGCACTCTGCAAGCAATAGAGGTAAGTCATGTTAATTAGCTGCTGAGAGTCAAGGTTTCACCAGTACATATTTCCTAATAGTTTATGCCTTAAATGTACCACTTAATTTGAAACACTAATTGAAAAGAACTGTAAAGCATTAGTCATAATTTTCGTTTTGAACGAATTATACCTTCATGCACCTTAGGGTGTCAAAATTTACAAATCCAGTTACTTCTAATATTTACTGACTGCACGCAAAGTGATATTTGTAATTGATATGCAAAAAGCCTTTGATCACGAAATGTTGCATTTTTCAGGCATTCAATGATTCAGGAATGAACTGCACCACAAACCTAGTTTAACATAAATTACATTTCAGTCTGCTAGGATCATAATAGATTTAATAAAACTGGAGCTATTCAACCAAGGGAAGTTCGTACTGATTAACAGTGCTGTGTTGATATACTCGATGATCTTGTCCCCTTACTTAGTTGCCTTTGCCCATTCCATTCAATGATTGTAAGCATTATGAAGTTTGCTAAATCTTCACGCATTCGTGAGTAAATTTAAGCCCAAGACAGAATGTGGACCCACTTTATGTAAACTTTGTTTACGGCTCAGAGACAAAAACTACCTTTCCAGTTTTGCCCCTCTAAGTTCTTTAACAACGGGCTACGGCTGCCCTACACCGATAATAAGCTACGTTTGTCAAACCTCGCGTAACACAAGCATTACAAGAGGAACTTCTGACAACTCAAAGAGTCACCTTGCCATAATTCTTAACAATAAAGCAACCAGCCAGTTGATTAGAGAGCTAACTAAAGTGAAAGACGTTAAGGAGCGTATCAAAAAGCGCACGATAGCAGTAGGCCACGGACCTCGAACCACTGGCACCTGATAGATAAAACGAAGAACAAACCGGGAACGAACAACAAAAGAAAACACACTGCCAGGACGACCTAAATGCTCTGAGGTGCATCACTTGGGGAGAGCAGCTCAACACAGGAAGAAATAGAAAAGTTTGTTTACATTAACAGTCGACCAAGTATGGTTTCGTGACAACATAAAACTTTCCTACTAACCCTTCGAATCCGTTGTCACTATAGCATTGGGACACATCAAAAGGTGTGGATTAAGTGACCATATAGATTCCCTGCCTACTACAATGCTCATTTTAACTTCAAACATTAGTCCTTGAAGACTATTCCTTTAGAGTCACTGATAGGTGTAATGCCTCAAATAAACATTCCCCTAAATTTTCCAAAATTGCAAATTATTATGCCCAACATTAGTCTGAATAACACGCCCCTGGTTACATAAAACTTGAGTTCGTCGTAAACTACGAACCCCAAATCTCTTTTCTTACCAATATTTCCCCCATTTAAGTTTATACATAAAACACATAACATGGGATCATAAACCATAAGTTAATACAAACAACGACTTACAACCAGCTGAGCAAACGATTCCTCTGCCTCTGTCTACGACATTCTAACTTGTCTACGAAGTTGACCATTGACCTTTGACTCGTCAGGTCATAAGACAGACAGCCTTTCGACTATTTACGGGACACATTACAACAAAATGCCTTTACCTTGCTCTGCCACTAGTGGTCGTGAGAACGAACCGATTGTTTCTGGGGAATCAGTGAGCACTGGGCGGCGAGCATTTGGTCAAGTTTGTTGATTTTCTCTGGATTAGCCAAAACGCAAGCTGAAATAACAGAACAGTCCCTGCTTTTGTTTCATATTGGCAGACCGAACAATAACACATGATTTAGCGTACAACAGTTCTCGCAGAAGTTGCCAGTACGATCTTACTCTCGTTTAATTCCTGTGACTGTGGCTTGTGACTCAAATATGAATTTGGATTGGGTGACAAGAGTGTTTGTACCTACGTTGTACTTGGATCTGTAAAAGGGTTTTGTGAGGTTAATTCAAAAGTATACCCACAAATAACCGAAAAAATTTGGAGCAGGACAGAGTTTCGGTTCATTTCGAGTCGATGTGCTTATTAAAAATATATATCGCCTTGAAAATTTGCGACATTGCGCTAAAATCATACTTAAAAGCTTTTTACGTCTGACACTCCTCAGAGTATGAAACGTCAGAAAGGAAAGTA
>JANTCA010011181.1:0-27240 GCA_024741275.1 Chironex yamaguchii | reverse complement strand
GAAAGGTGACAAATTTGTTAAATGTTTTAAGTTCTTTATGAATCGATAATCAAAACTTATGAATTCCAAAAATAAAAGTTTCGTGACGTCACACTTTACCACTCTATTCTGTGATACAAAAGTCATTATTGATAGCTGATAATTGTTAGCAGGGAGTTCTTAAAAATGTTCACTTTGGAAGAAAGTTTGGGAGGACAATGCCTCCAGACGACTACAACCATGATGTTTGATGGTTATCACATTAACTCCCATTAACATAATCAACGTCGTTTTCATCATCATTAACATCTTTGTAATTATCGTCATCATCATAATTGCCATCATTGTAATCATTATCGTCTAGAAGGCTTGGTAAAGGGAAAGAGAAATAAAGGAAGAACTCGTAAACGTTGGCTTGACAACGTAACTTCATTGTCACAACTAAGAGTCAGTGATTTAAACACTGCTTGTAAAAACCGTTAAGTTGTGGAGAGTAATTTCTCATGTTAGTAAGCGTAACTAGCTTAACTAGAGACAGCGACACAAGATGATGTCATCTTTATAAGTTTTTATGCCAGATTGTGTTAAATGCTTTATCAAAAAACCATCAAGTTCTTATAATTCAATTTTGTAGGCTCAGGCTTGATAAGTAGAAAATTAGTGAATGGATCGTTCCCTACTTCACAAGTGGGAAAATTACAAGTACTACATTTCACTGCTTACATATTATTCCCCGCTGTAGAATTCTAAATCATTTACGTATTCCTCCAACAATAAAGGTATATTAATTGACAGAAAACAATTCTTTTTCACAGCAATCGCCATCACTATAAAGCAATAACCTAGTGGAGCTATGTCCTCCTTTTGCTGCTCCAGATGCCCTCTGCATTTACTCCCGCCACTTTCAATAACAAATCCATCTGTGATAACAATTTTAGTGCAATTTTTGCCGTTTCTAGGGTGCTTAAAATTCAAAATCTTTTGCAACTATAGTTTGGGTATGGTCCTTGTTAGAGATTAGCTCTCTTATAGGGAAATTTTAACAGGACACTGATGATTATGGGTATATTAACTTCGAGGCCATAGGTAGGAGAGACATAAAAGAGTTTCTTACTTGTTCAATGCGGAATCCACACATTCCTAAAATGGTTGCTAGCCCTTACTACATCACCAGGATTATGAAATTAGAAGTAGATTTGTAGTATGGCTTAATTATTACCTTCGTTTGATCAATTACTTTACGTAACCTTGTGCCCAACCTCGCGGTTTGCGACAGCTGTTAGCTTTAGCATAAATTGCAGGAGGTCCACAAATAATTGGCTTTGTGCTATTCCGTCCTCGCCGGTAATTTGCACGCATCTCCGGATTTGCTGCATCTAAGATAAAGAGCAAACAAATCATCCTTAACATTTTATATTATGAACGTGAGTGAATTTAAACCATTATTTTATCACCGCCAAATTTGATCTGTCCATACTACATGTTGAACTAGGATCTCCTGTGTTACCGCATTAATTATCATAATTTTAAAGGGTGCGTATAATCACGCCGTATACATATATGTAAAAAACAGTTCTTCCTTTTCAAGTTTATTCTCTTTCGTTTTGTTGTAAAGTTAAAAATCCTACACGTTGGAAATTCATTTAGTTTTGCAGTCTCTCAGACCTTATCTTGATCATGAATACGTGCACAATTTCAACACTACATAGTATCATGTACATCATACGTCATCCTGTTGTTACATGATTATGATTATCATTATCTTAGTGAGAATAGCCGTATACATACTGTAAACAGTGGTGTGGCGTTCGGGTATGCAGGTTATTCAGCGAATACCCTGGGATTTTAGGGATATCATATTTTTGTATTATAGTGCTATTCGTCTCAAAGAAATGTTTTCACATCAATCATAAATTTTCAAGTTGAAATTCCATTAACTCTTTTGCAATTTATTTTGAACCCTTTTGAAATATTTTTCATTAAATTTTGTCACAAAGCAGTCATTAATATTTGTGTTTGCAAAGAATATTATTTTATTGAAATATGAGAGGAATTTTGGGAAGGAAAAGGCCATTGCCATTTTCTTTTGAAATGCATCAACATCACGAAACAAGCGGTGAATCCTTCCTACTCAACTTGACCAATCAGAGTGGAGACGTTTTTGCGTAATTTGCTCGACGTGCGAGGGAAACAATGAAATTCACAGAGAAAACTTCAAATCTTGAACCAAATTAGAATTTCTGTTATAAAAAAAACAGTCTCTGCTTCATTTTATGATAAAAAATCTGCAATCGTATTCCTTATAATTGTATCTTCTGAAACACAGCTCAAACAAGCCTGAGACTCAGTACAGACATTTATTGACTAAATAAATTGAATTAAACAGTATTTAAGTAGTGAGTCAGAAAGAAAACGAGAAAAATTTGAGACTGCTCAAAAACCATTCCCTTTTAAACAGGGATATGTCATGAACACGTAGCGAACCTCGTCTGTAAGAATGTGCTAACAAATTATATAATACGAGTACAAAAAATGTGCAATCTGAAATTAAAATTTTGCCCTCCTTATAAACAGTTCCAAGTCCTGCCACATTTAGTTGCTATACCCAAACCCGTAGCAGAAGGCCCCAAAACTCATCCGGGCCTCTTTCACCCCCACCCCCTTGAGAAAAACCCACTAATGAAAGTCGGGCTACGCCTCTCACTGTAAATGAAATTTTTCCGTATATTAGGTTCCGTGAACCCTTGTCCGTGAATCTAATAATAACAAATTTTATATTGCACAGACGAGAAATCCACTTTCTGATAACCACGGCAAGTACTGAAATCAGAAACAAAATGATAAGAATTCTTACGCACATTAAGAAACACTCAAACAATTTGCCCCTAAATTAGTAATTATTTAACTTATAGATGCTTTGAGATTTCTCAGTCTTTTTTCATACGTTCAAATTGTAGAGTACTTTTTTATCATGTATAATTATGAAATGGGCAGTCACTTTACATCGGCTTAGAACATTGCTTCCTTCTATTGTTACATTTCAGAGTCAATTAGTGAGAGTTGAGCGGATGCTTATGGACTCAGCTGTTGCTTTCAAATGAAATATCTTTATCAATGGGCCATTAGTGCCGACATATAGAACTCGTTTCAGTGTGTATCTGCAATGCCTACTCGGGTAGTTAGGCAAGCATAAACTGAGTTATAGGTTTATAACGACAAAGACTGAGACAGGTTTCGATCTGATTATATCGTGATAATTATACCCTGGGATGCTTTAAACTTGTATTTTCACGGAAACACACGTTTTTGATAATATGACTGCTTTGTTGGCTGTTCAATTTACTGCTGATGATGACACGATGAGATGTCGAAAGAAGCTAATATCTATTTTTGGTAATTCTTGTTTCATACAATCAGGGAAATGTTAAGATCTGGCATTTGTTTTGCATTGTTTTACATCATACAGTACATACAGTCAGCTAACAAACATATTTAGCACATTATCTTCATTCAAAATCTGATCTTTCCTAGCACAGTTTGGGAAAGGTGGGATGGCTCTTAACCTCAATCTCAACTTGCTATGTTTTTATAATCAGTTAGGTTATAATGGTCCATTCTATTGGCTATGGCCTTCAATCTGTTCTTCAATTGGATAAGAAGTGACTTGTAACTTTCAAATACCAAGCTTCTCTCATTAAAGCAATCCAGATGATGTTGCTTGTTCCCTCCTTGGTGTAACTTTTCAAAAGACTTTTACAAGGAGGACTTACATTGATGCTATTACCAAATTAACTGCAATGTACATTTGATTCACCTCTTTGTTCTCGTACTTATCTAGCACCCAGAGACTTTTTCCAGTGTACCTCTACAAGTGTACCATTCACTTGGGCATTGAGTATTGTTGTAACATCTTGGCGGGTACTCCAACTAATTGTCGTAATCTGCTTGGTGGTATTCAACGCAGAATTTGTAATACTATTGGTCATGGGTTATCTTCCAAAGTCCATTCTCCATCTTTGTCGTGGTGACACGGTTTCCCAGGTGAAGACGCAGGATCTGGCTGTAACTTTAAAAATAAGGGGGTCTGCTTGCTTTGATTTCCAAGACGCCTCTCATTTGATGATTTGGCGAACTTTCAAAACTAGAGATATTGAGCTTAACGTTTTTCAACATCATCATCATCACGCTGCGAGCCCGTTCCGGACATTACTGATATACCAGCTGATGTCTTCTCTGTTCATACCAGCTTAAGAACCTCTTTCAGCGTTAGCTCCATAATCTGCCAGTGTCACCCCCACTAACTGGCGTCTCACTCCCTCGACACATCCTACCATCACCAGTTTCACCAAACTCTTAACGTGTACCAGAACATGAAAATAACAGGTTGATTAAGTGGCAAAAAGACTACAAAGTATGCCCAGAACACGATTTAAAGAATCCAAATGCAAATTATTGGAGAGTTCCAAGTACGTCAGGTGTTCTCTACAAACCCCTTCCAATACCTCATCAACATTCATTTGTATCTGTCGATGGATATGTATAATGGTTATTAGAGAATTTGATTTGTTGTCGCACATAGAATCTCGTAGGTGCGTTTTGAGACATCATAATATCGAGATTAATTTTTTGGGTAAGCGTATAGATACAAGGATTTTGGAGGCATATACCCTATGTATGCTTGCACATATGAAATTATCAATGAACGGGAGACGAGGTGCACGAGAGACTGAAGAAATTCCATGCATCATTTTCCAATGCTTATCGCACATTTATAATTTCGTAGAATTACATCTTGGCTAAAGAAAATCATTTTAGTGCGCTGGCAAAATTTTGGCAGTATTTCCAAATCATTGCTGTAATTATCCTTTTTGTCTAGTATCATATTTAAGGTTTATCTAGCGATCTATCAGAACTGTACTTAGCTCTCACAGTAAAAAACGTAACGTCCTCATTGTAACAAAACGATGTACAGCCAACAGCTTCTTTTGTCACAAGTCTCGATTCTTGAATTTGTTCTCACAATCTTGGATTGCTCTTCTGAGCTACTTTTTAGTCTAACATTCACTCTTGTTTGTCTTCAACATGACCACTGGAATTATCGCTTGCCTTGACTTGTTATTTGGAGTGTGTAATATGTGAATGCTTAAAACAACTGCCAACTAAAATAAGGACATAGCATGTTTTTCTTAACAGTGGACTTTTGTTTAAACACACAGTCTACTCTTGGGTGACAAGTAGGTGGGGGTGCCATCATAAACGGGTTTTTGAAATTTATTATAAACGTATCAAAAACAAGACTTTGTAATAATTGAAATGCCTGGAATGAACAAAAATATCACCATGAAATGTTTTTAATTGAAGCTTAAACTATTTAAGTGAGGCTACTAGCAAATTATGGGTCATTGATTTTTAAGTCTCTGAGATCTTCATAAAATTCAGGGACAACATTAGGACACCCTTCGGCATAATGTTTTTATTTGTTGCTTCAGACTTCTGTCGTACTTTCCTTGTACTATTTCTTTCTTCTTTCTTGATCCTTAGTCCGAAGCGCTACAGTTGGCATTCCATGCAGCTTTCAGATCTCTCGGATTCTTTGAAAAATATCCAAACTATTTCTGAGGCCAGAGTGGCTTTTCAGTCTGTTAGCCTAGTATCGGTGACGTTAAAAATGCACCCATGAAAAATCAATGAAAAGTGGACTTTGATAGTGCTAGGGGTAAGACAAAGACGAGAGGTACACTTATTAAGTACCGAAGTGTAAACAAGTCAAAAAATTCCTTTAATTGATATGGTATACCATGGCCTAAGTATACCATTTTTACTTTGCAGCTTCAGGCTTTGTAGTATTAGCTTGATTAAAGTGCAACGTTCAGCCCTCGTAGTGTCACTGTTAGGAAAATTCCCCAAATAAAGTGTAACGTCTGAACATGGCGGTGTCTTTGTAAGCATCTTTGTCTTGATTAAAGTGCAGCATTCAGGCCTCGTAACGTCACTGTTAGAAAAATTCCCGAAATAAAATGTAACGTGTGAACATGGCGGCGTCTCTCTAAGCATCATTGCCTTGATTAAAGTGCAGCATTCAGGCCTCGTAGAGTCACTGTTGGAAAATTCCCCAAATAAAATGTAACGTGTGAACATGGCGGTGTCTCTGTAAGCATCATTGCCTTGATTAAAGTGCAGCATTCAGGCCTCGTAGTGTCATTGTTGGAAAATTCCCCAAATAAAATGTAACGTCTGATTATGGCGGTGTCTCTGTAAGCATCATTGCCTTGATTAAAGTGCAGCATTCAGGCCTCGTAGTGTCACTGTTGGAAAATTCCCCAAATAAAATGTAACGTGTGAACATGACGGTGTCTTTGTAAGTATCACTGCCTTGTGCAACGTTTAGGCTCAGCAATTTCACTTGCTATAACATATCGCTTACTTAGTAGAACGTGGAAGCTTGGTAGTATCAATTTTAGATGCATTTCCTTAACTTAATGCAACGCCTCATTTTTATTGGTAGTGCTGTTGTGACGAAAGGATCAAATCATGCTATCCGAAATTCCCTTCTGAAATACAGCGTTCTGGTAGCTTAATTGTCAGCGGAAGGTCGTGGGTCCGGTTCCCATCCTAGAAGTAAGATTTCTTTCTCAGGGTTTCATTAAAATCCCGTTCAATTCATGCACAAACCAAAGGTACTGTAGTATAAAACAGTGAGAGTGTGACTTTTAGCAGAATTTGTCAAATAAAGGTCAACGTGTGAGCCTGGCGGTGTCACTGGCAGATCCTTCACTTTACAACAACGTGTGATAACAACTATATCTGTATTTAACAGTATTACGAAACTTATAAGAATATACACAATTTGCAGCAGCATGGAATTTGTTAAAGTGTAACGTGTGGACCTGAAAGTGACACTTTTTACTGCATATTTTTAATTAGAGTTTTACGTGTGGGCCTTGATGTTTTTGCAGCGTCTTTGGTTAGGATGAATTAAATGGCACCAGGAGTGTCACTGCCTGCACCAATTCCCTGATTGCGTTTCAATGTTAGAGTCTTTGGAGTGTATTTGCTTGGTTAAGGTGGACTGTGGTAGTACTAGCTTTTGCAATGTTCCCGTTTTTTAAAGATATCCCAATAATAGTAGTTTTTTAAGTTTACATTGTGTAAAGAATTTCCATTACATTTATCTTGCATTGGAAAGTTGCATGATTTACGAAACTACTAGCTGCCAAGCCCGTACCCGTAGCCTGGTGGTGCCCAATGTGCAGTATATTGTTGTTCCACTCTATGTTGCAAATCATTTTAAGCCATTTCCCAAAGACGATGGGTGGGTTTAACATTTAATCCCCAGATGTCCCCGTTTTGTCACATGCAAGACCCCTGTCAAATATATATGTTTTAGTTTTCTGCAATATGATATTTCTTGTCCAATCATGACTAAGAAATATTTATTGTATTCGTAATTGTATACAAATTATTACGCTCAGAATTAAATTGTATTTCCCCCCCACACCCCCTTGGTCAGAAAATGGGAGCAACTGTTCGGGGAGGCATTCAGCTCAATTCTCCACGTTTTAAAATTGTTTCGAAATTTGAAGACAAATTAACCAAAAGCTACAAACTGCCAAGCTGTGGATGGATTATTTCGACATGTAAACATTGTCCACCTATTTACTTTTAAAATTAGTACTCAGATTAATCAGTTATAGTCAGCTATTAAATGTACAACGGGTTTTTTTGTACCCTAACACCCACCTACTTTTAGTCTGCCCCTGCTGAAAGCCTATCGTTTGTAGTCGACCTTATCGTCTCTCAAAAGCTGGTCTAGGCGCCTATAGGATTTCATAGCATGTTACAAAGCTAAACTTAAAAATCACTCAATAGAGTAATGTTCACAATTTATCTACGGTTTAAGAACAAGACGGCGTTTCATGTTTTGAAGTAATCCGAAAATCTCTTGATTACCTGGTGTGTTTGAGAAGATTTTCTGCAAATGACTAATTCATATAAGCTATGATGATTGAAATCGCACCCTAACAACAATAATTACTTTAATAACCTTCAGTATAGTCCGTCCGCACCACTTAGATCTCATCTCTTTCGCCTAATTTTGAATTCCGTGGTTTCAACAACGAGAACATAATCACTAGTGCGCTTAACAGAGAATGAGTGATGGATCACAAAAATGAGGAGCGGCTTCTAGTATGAACTGTAAAGAGCATGCGACTCCGCAGGACAACTACTTCGCACGGTTCTAGCCAGCTAATCCTAAAATTTTATTTAACGTTTTTATTGCAATAGTTCCACCAGCGGACTGACTGACACAGTCGATATTTTACAAGTGCTGAAGTTTCACCTTTTCGCTGTTGCTAATCGATTTTGAAGCAATTGATTCGGAAAAACTACATCTGCTGGTAATTAGGCTATGTTTGTCCTGCCAATCATCCTATTGACCGTGGCTTCATTGTCGGATCTTACCATCTATAAATTATAATTCGGATTTGGGACAATATGTTATTGATCGAATCCGTGTCAACGAACTTAACATCTTAAACTCAAGACTGTGTCGACTTAAAACGAGGTCGCTCAAAGTGTTCGCAAAACGTCTGGGTAAAGCAACCGATGAGTAGAACGTGGTTCATAACTTGGTGTTATAGATTAATGCTGATAACAACGACAAATAAACTTTAAAGCAACTAGAACGTAAAGTAACGGCTCTCACTTTTCCTCAGAGCTAAATTAACAAGTGGCCATGGGTTTAAGAGCAAAGAGGCATCAGTGAGACGTACCTGGAAGTTAAACGGTATCGCTTACATGGTAAACAGTAGTACTCAGCACAATTATTGAAGGTAACGACTGCCGCGAAATGACTCCAGATCTGTTAATTTATAACTTGTAGCTTTCTTCAAGGCTATTAGTACACAGAATTAAGCTTAAAAGGCTTGCCCAAGTAGCTTTGCGTCAAACTCTTAAGGTTGCAAAGGAAAAAGAACTTCGACTAGGTCTCGTTTGGTACCTCCTTGGGCTTTGATTCTTACACAGAACTCTGAAATCGAGTCAAGAGGAAAGAATTGGAGGTAGAAACTTCTTGTCGTTGATCCGACATTGTGCCTTAACTTGTTTTTGATCCGACGTTGTGCCTTAACGTGAGCTAAAGGAAACATTCTCAAGATTAATACAGAGCTTCCTAATGGCTTCTTTCTCGATTGCGCGAATATTGGACTTGGATAGAGTATCACCAAAGGCCAGAGAGGAAAGAACCAAGTTTACTACAGCTCCCTGTTATTGCGAGGAATGTAAACAGGAAGAACGGTATACCTCCATTCACAAAGCGGGCCCACCCTGCATAAGTTATTGTCCATCACCATTTCCATGTACTTGCCATTTACAAAATCATCATAGACCTGCCTTCTCCAAAAATGATCAAGGTAAGAGCTGAAATAGCATTACTATTTTATTAGGATGAGTAATATTTGCATTTAAAGTTATGTTTATTTTCTATCCTCTCCGTTTATTGCAATGGACCCTTTTCAACTTTTTTATTCTTTAATCTTCGCTTCCTTGATAGATTTGCAAAGAATTCTTATCCATACTAGACAAGAAATCGCGTTATGCATATTCATTAAGATTTATTCAAAAATAATTCTTCTACTGTTGGCTTTTTATGTTTTGTTGATGCATAACCTACTTTTGATAAATATGTGTGTTGTTAGAAACAATTGACTTTCAAAAGGGTAATGGAACGGCTTTTTATTATCTTAAACGTTAATTAATCCAGGTTCGACCTAAAAGAAATGGGGAGTTGTAACGAAGCTTGTGGATTTTTTATATAGAAATGGTATAGAGCACTTGTATCAATGCAAGCAAGTGCCAATAGTGCCACAGATGTAATCTATCCAAATCAGAAAACAACAATATTTGGTGACAGGCTGTCTAGATTACAACGCACTCGCCTTCTAAAAGACACTAAAAGACAAAATATATATCTTTAGCTTCAAAATATTTAGAAGCTGAACTCTTTTGATGATATTAGACTGTTAAGTGGAAAGAATTTATTGTGCATTTACAGCAGAAATTCATGATTATGCATGAGACATAATGATAAAATCTAATTTGGTGACTGACATCATAAGGGCTCGGTTTTACAGCAACAAAGTAAAGACTACTTTTTACAGATGTACAGGAGAGCTGGCAAAATATATATGAGAGATAGTGTTACGTATTTAAGCACAAAAAGTAAGAATTGAGAATATTTAAAAGTTATTTCTAGGCGAAAAGGTGAATTGAAACGATCATGTATATTTATTAATCAATTTGCCTCACTTGTTAGAATCTTAACATTTTCTTTCCAAATCCATAATTTAGAGATATTTGCTGGTTACTTTTACTTCTTCCATTGGTAGTGTTTTTGGAAAAGAAAATGCAAAATCAAATATATTTACGGAATAAGCAAGACGTTGTTCAAAATGAATGAGTATTTTATAGACATAATTAATAAAAGTCTATATTTTTCTTATAAAGCTACTCGGTGAAGTGATGATTGCAACCAAAACCTTATTTACACGCAATTAATGTTTGAATTAATTATTCACCTTCTAGAACGTTAATGTAGGTAGCGTCAATAATAATTTGTTCAATCAATGGTACGTAAATATGGATATATACATAGACATATGTTATCTAAGAGTTCATATAAAAACGAAAATATATGCTGACACAAAGACATTTTACGTGACACATATATATAGTGGTAAATATAGGCAACATAAAACAATACATAATACCGTCATATGGTGATGTTTAAAGATATTTACACGACAAAGATATATGAAGATGCAAAGAAATGTATTTGTATTGATCTGTAACTTAAAGTAATATATTGCTAGTACACAAAACTAATCTATGAGTAAGGCTTGCATGCCTAAACTAACTACAATCGCTCCATTTTTCCCGTCTGCATGTCACACTTTTCATAACAAGGTAATTACACTCTTATATCGATACTAAGATGAAGATGCCTTTTCTTCTCAACCTTGATACCTTGCTTTGTAGGCTTTTCCACCCACATCACATCCTTCCCTCAGGTGAAATAGGTCCTTTACCGACACAAAGAGACTCTTTAGGCATTGAAATCCGTTATCTGATCTCGACACACGACCAAAAGAACCTTAAACAAGAGTTCATTCTCGCATCTTTAAGGCTAAACAATTCACTTCTTCTTGATTTATGGCTTTTTAATGTGGTGTTTAAAATTTTATTCGCTTCGATAAAACGACATGGTCACTTTGGATAATGAATCATTTGGTGATGTTAGCACGATTGGATTCTTCTCAGAGTTATAGTTTATAAACGTAAAGATTATCACCGGAAATAAGCTGATTTAAAAGTACAAACTACATTGTGACAAGAGATTAGATCAGGAGAACGAAAAAAGAGAGAATGGGTGACACATTTTAACTCTTTAAGACGTAAAGGAAACTTAGTAATACAAAGGAGGAAGTCTACGTGAAAACCGACTAGCTATTCATAGCATGATTCCGGTGAGTGTCATTTGAGCTACTATGTGTACACTGCAAGAATCATAAAAATTTCTGCTCTGTGAACAAGCTGAAATATAGCCTTCATAGTCCTTCCCATTGCATACGTCACAAGGAATACCCCAGGGCAGAGTCTAGAAAGTGCACCAAAAAATTGGTTAGGGACAAAAGGCTTTCTGCCAAGACTCTCAAAATTCTCAAAACAACATAAAATCATAATGTAATGGGAAACTTTACATTCAATTGAAGAACATAAGTCGTGTTTGGAGGATCTGTCACTGAAAGTTTTCCTTCTGAGTGTCGACCAAGATAAATAGAGGAACAATTCGCATCACTGGTAAATTTTTAATGTTCTTCTTATCTCAATTCAAATTTTAACGCACTGGCTATTCCAACAGCAGCATTCCTTGAGTCTTATATTTTGCATTTATTCGGCTACATCCTAGAACATTTCTTGTTTCCTGCTTAAGCCAAGCAAATTCATTATACTTGGCCCTGATGAGATGGAATCTCACGCCATTCACTTAGATTCAATGAAAGGTGAAGATCGCCTACCTAGCATGCTTGGATTGAATTTTTGACAATGCCATACCGTAGGGCATAAAGTTTAATGTGAAACCTGTAGTGCCTTTAGTATATGTGAGTACCATATAAGAATGCATTAGTGTATCTACTGTGACAATGTAAAAGCATCAGGCACTAGCAGAGACGAAAGCCGAAATACAGAAAATAATTACATCAAGGAATTTCCCCTTACCCACAGCAAGGACTCTGGAAGATTTTTACAATACCTTTGTGTCGTGATGGCATATCGGTTTGAGTATTGGCTTTTGAGTCTGAGGTTTGCAATTTCGAGCCCCGTCTGCCCCAAGTAGTGCAGGTATTGTGTTGATGCTCCACTCTTGACAAATGTGTACTAAAGCACTTGTGTCTGTTAAGAAAACATACATCTGACACTGATGAAGTGTGAAGCCGAAACACAGAAAAAGATGATAAATTTTCCCTCATCCACCGCTGGGTTTCGTCTCGTCATACCAAAGACTTTGAATGTTCTTCACATAAACCTGTGTGTCGGGATGGCCTATCGGTTTGAATGTTAATTTTTGAATTTTCAATCTCTGGATTGCCAGTTCGAGCCCGGCCGGATTCCATTTAGTGTAGCTAAAACTAGAGAGCTGAATGTTAATTCTAACCCCCTACTGATATAATGAGAATGCGTAATAGCTTTGCAGACAAGTTTGGATGTTTCGGTATGGTCTCTGATCAATTTTTAAGTTACGAAATGGGAATCAGTTGGCATTATCTATTAATCCATCACTTACTTCTTCAAACGGTAGCCGAGAGCTTGATGCTTGTTACTCATGACAATCTATCACCTTGGTTAGATTGAAATGCGTAACCTCTTATTATCGGCCTATAGGGTCCAGTTGTCTATCTGCTTACTGGTTAAGTCTATGACCACCCACTAGCTTGCCTGCGATAAGGTGTGATTTTTATTTGAAGTTACAGCACACAACAATGTTCTGGCGTTGATTCGAATTCTTGTGATAATTTCAGTCTGTCTACCATTAGTGTGAAACCCTTTTCTTCCATTACGCAAAGAGTGCAAAGGTACGTCTTATCAATACTATGACACTTAGTTCTTAGTGTTTCATAAAGACATGTGTGGTTGGGTAGAATGTCTAAGTTAATATCCACGCATAGTTTGCAATCAGCCACGACATTTGCAAACATTTTAATCATTTCTTTAAAATAGGCAAGTGTAGTTGCGATTTAAGACCTTACTAAATGATGACTCTAAATGATGACTAAATGATGACTCTAAATGATGACTAAATGATGACTCTAAATGATGACTAAATGGTTACTAAATGATGACACTAAGACAGGTCGCTACATGTCCACTTCAAGATTAACAGGAGACTTAATATATCTGCATAATGTTCTAACCTAAAGACTGCGTGTATTTCCAATACCAAATTCCCCAGGTAAAAGAGAGAAAAATGTATCTAACCACTTTGAAGACAGATTCAATTTCGAGATTTATTAAGACATCGTGACATTACACTTTATGGTTTCTCTAAATTCATTTACCCACAAGTACCAAAAACGTGTCCTTCACTACTCAACCAACACCCTCCCTAAGATCTTCGCTTCGTGAGTCAATAAATAATCCTTAATTTCAATTTCTAAACATAACAAGTCAGAGAACGCTTAAATGTGTCTAGATACAATAACAATTGAGAATAACCGACCAGATTCTTTTAATATAATACCTACGTAGAAACACAAGCCCAGGAGGAAAATTTCTAAAACGGAAACACATTCGTCCTTATAAATGTTTGTGAACTACCTGGGTTGCTCAAACGCTCACCATTACAATAACACAAAAACAACTGTAATCAACAAGAAACATCAGTTTTGCAACTTTAAAAATGATTGAGATGGTGAACTCACTTGAACGTTTTTTATATTAAAACCTTTCGATATCTAAGTAGTTTGACTTTGCTGTTCCTCGTTTTTGACTTGGTAATCAATTTTTGGATTGTACTTGAAAATTGTTACATATATCATTATTTTTGGTATATACTCCTCGCAATCAAATGTTTCTTAAGCATCACTTTTGAATATAGCAATTCTTGTTGAGGCAAGTAAAACCATTACTCTTCTTTTCGGAAATCATAACCAGTCCATACCTTCTTAACTTACAACTAAAACTATTAACATTTATCAAACAATACATGTTACTAGTGTATTTAGACAATCATTTTAGCCAGGAAAATGAAAAGCCCGTGATAGAATTTCGTGGTGCAACACCTTTGGCCTTAGTCTACAACTAAAAGTTTAATTATGAAAACCAACATTTTTGTAGTAATCTCATGTCCCTGCGTATCAGTGCGCTTACGTTTGCAGGTATTTAATCGCCAATATATTTTCTGTCCTTTTCGATGGTAAAATGGTATTTATTTTTCTGTAATTTATTATTGCAAACATTGTATGCCAATTGTGTTGATATGTCACACAGGGCCATTTGAAAATGAGAGTGTGTTGACGTAATGATCTTTAGCATTGAAAAACAGTCTTCAAATATTGGACGGCGACCATTGTAAAAGGTGGAAATAAAAAAAACGAGAGGGAGTAATTGGACGTTTTAGAGACAAAAAACAACGACAATGATGGCGGAAAATTGTGTGGAAGAAATTGAACATAAACATAACCGGTTAACCAAAATTTAAATATTTCGATTCTCTGAAGTACCACCCTAAGGTTGAAGATTGCACTTGTCTCCAAATGTCATTATGAAGAAAAATTCTGCAGTTATTTTAAATCTAAGAACCAAGATGGTGAATATTGCCAGCCATTGTATATCTCCTACCAGCCTCGTGCGGCTGTCATTTGACAGATAAGAAATATTTCACTTAAAACTCGTTAATTTCATCAAAAGAGTTAAAACACTAGATTAGTACTCATCATTGCTGGCTGATCACATAGTCGCGATGTTGGTCACTATTAATTCGCCTTATTTGACCAAATATCTGCTCAGACGTAATACGTGCACGAAGTGGTTTACGGATCAAAATGTGCTCTTACTCAGTGTTGCCACAACTGGGTCATTATGGTGCGTGATTTCTATGCCACAAAAAGACTGGAAACTAAACCTATAATTGTTCTCGCTCGAACCACATGAACGTATGAGATTGTTTAATAATTAAGGGGCCTCTAGATGAAACTACTCTGGACATAGAAGGAAATGTTAGTCCGGAAAATTAGAGACGAATATTATTAGACTGTTCTTATGTAAATTCTTGTCGCGCGAATGCATTTAGTGCCAATGGTGTCTTCACAAGTATTTGCCAGGATTAGAATGGAAACTGAAATCGCGTGAGCTCTAATGAAGATAGCAAGTCGACTCCTACATAGTTTAACGTGACCATTTTGAGCGTGAAAAATACTGCAACAAACTAGAGACAATGATTGTAACCTAAAGGTTCACTTGAACACGAAGATCAATTCTTGAATTTTCGACATGGAATCTCTTATCTTTATAGGTCTTTACCTGGCTAAAATAAAAGGCTTAACCACTCATATAAAGTAATAAATGCAATCCCTGTTGCAAGTCAAAACTTTTATTAATTACTACCAATGTATCTTTTCATCCAATTTTAATCCTTAATATAAATCAATAAATTATTACTGAGATAACTTATCTGCCTTATCATTATCCAACTTTTTACCATGAAATCCGTGCACTATTAAAATTTGCTACTGCCAACGGCGTGCAAATATTTTTGATAAACCAGACATTAGGGTTTAATAATCCGTGTGAATTATCAAGCTTGAGTTCTTATCTGAAATTATATCGTAAGTAAAATTGAAGCTAAAAAATTAAGTTTGATGTATAACTGATAAACTTGATTTTATTGTTACCTGATGACATTAGAAATCATTAAAAGATGTCTAGCTGAATCCAACTATCCAGGGTGCAGTGTCAGGCAATGAAAGAATATTACTGTAATAAAGGTAGCACTCTTGGTTTGCACATTGACGTTTTGCTACAATATTTGCCAAAATAAACCCTTTTGGCATTCCATGGCTGCGCCATGAAACTGTAGACAGTTTTTTCCTTTCTTTTCGTTTGTATAACGTAAGATTATCAGGGGTGGTGCAGAAATGGGAAAAAATCTATAAAAGCAGGCATCTTTACTTAATCTTCTCCTCTGTCGCTGATAACAGTGAACTCGTCAAAATGAAGCATGGCTACTTGTATGGTCGAGGCAGAGGCAAGCGTAAAGGCCAAGGTGTATCATGTAATTCTATTAGCCAATTACGGGATTATGATACCTTAGGATACCTTAGATCAATACCAGAGAGAGTAACCCTAGATTAATGCCAGAGACATAGGAACATACCAAAACGCCAACAACCGAAGAATATTTGGTGCCTTTTTAGGAACTTTTAGCGATGTTATTATTGTAGCATACTCTTTATTGAGCGTAGTTAATTTCTATATCAGGGTTAGGATATTTTATTAGGAAGTGTGCTCTTAATGAAAGTGGACTCCTGTTACCAATGCCATTTTGTTTATGGTGACGTGGATTTGAACTCACTGCCATTGGCTTGCATTATCGTCTTCTTGTCCACTGTACTATAGTGGTTCAATTAAAATTATCAAAACTTGGATAAAATGTTAACCAAATGTTAATTTGACTTCTTAAGACTGAAATGAAGAAGTTTGATCTGATGCATTTTAAAAATCTACGTTTGGAAGAAGATGGTGTTGTAAGTGTTACTTTAAGGAAATAAGTATCCATGGTAGCTTGTGAAAGAGTAGTGTTTCTGAAAAGCTAATGAAATGATAAAAAATACATTTTAACGTTATCATACATTTAAGGCCTGAAAATATTGCTTTTTATTGTAGTAATGCTCACAAATAATGAAGCCATCATAATGAAGACTTTCATAGTATTCATAAATAATACTAGTATGTCTACTGCATTTTTTATACCGATTTTTTAATTTCAAGCCGTGCAGATTATAGCCATTCAACGAAGTCCAACTATTGTTTTTATTCAAAATAATTCTACTAACCTTAAATGCATTTCATTTCTCTGCGACAAAACGCACTCAAGAATCGGTTACACTGACAGCTTTACAACGAGAGATACCCAAAGAAAACAAAAAAGACTTGTGTAACCTAGCTTTATAAGGGGATGTCTTATTAGCGTGGAATGCGTTTTATGTGGTACATATCAAAGATGAAATGAATGCCAAATGCTTTAAAACACTTTAATGTATCATTTTTGAAACTAGTTACTGAAATAAGCTAACAAATAATTGAGGACTCTTACGCAATATCAATAGCTGTGTACAAAAATTTTACCTTTGAAGAGGTCTTGCAAAAATTACTAATTCCAAATACGTTTTTCAACCTATAATTACAGACATAGGCCTACATTGGATGCAATAATCAAGCTCACATTTGTTTTTGTAAACGAGCTGTAAGTCGCGTTGTGGCGTTCATTGATTATAATTATTAGAAGCATGCGTTTTATGGATGTCTAATAGTACATTGACGTTAACAAAATAGCCTAATAAACCATTTTCAAGGAATATTTTCCAAGTATCAAATAAAGCAAAGATGGCAATTTTGAAACTAGTCAAATCTTTGGCAAAAGCTAGAGAACTTTAACAGGATGCCTGCTATTATACATAAAGAAAGGTTGGCTGGACTGGGGGTGTCACAATAACGGAGCTACTTGTCGTATTTGTAAATATACACATCATTCTGCATGTACAGAAAAACTTTTAACAGCAATAAATGAGAAGGCAGCTTGAGTGTGGACCATGACTACTTAGTGATGGATGTTACAGGTAAAAACTGAGAGAGATCGAAGATGCATTGAAGGAGGCTAGTTCAGAAGCTTTGGATTGTAATAGATGAAAGAAGCTCATTTGTATTTCTATTTCACGCTAAGGATAGTGTCGTGTAAAAAAATAAGAATTTATCACACCGTGCTTATGGCGAGCGTTACTTGTATTTGAGAGAAACATTCGTTTAAAATGCTGAGCAAGGCAGTCCGATGCTAAAGATTTGGGACTGAAAAAAATGATGATATGTTGACTAGGTCGATATTATTGTTGTTTTTCAACGCCTGTTTTCCGCTGTAATATTGTTCTGTTTATAAAAAGAACTTTGGTACTTGTTATTCACTCATACAAGAAAATAAATTAGGTTAGTCTTCAAAAATGAAAGATAAAGTTGGTACTGAGTTTAAGATAAGCCGCCTCCATGGTTTCATCAAGTAAAGAAAAAAAAAATGATTTGAACAATGTCATAGTGAGATAAAAATGAAAAAGAAGAAAATTATACCGACAAAGAGAAAAAGCAGCCATATACTACAAAATAAAGAAAGGAAAACGAGATGTCTGTTGGCAAGCAGAGAAGGAGTTAGGAAGACAGTATCATGTGTGAGTAGTTAAGCTAATGGATGTAGATGGGTATGTTAAATTCATAAGGTTGAAGGATTCTAAATGTAAGAACTAGACTGTTTTGGATGTTTAATTTGTGATGACTATTTTTCATTTTTCGTCAGGCAACTTTGCTTCTGAGGTGTGTAATAATGTAGCTTTTTTGCTAAGCATACCATTTAACATAACAAGGATCGACGGCATTAGTATTTTCATCAAACAGTTTAACGACTGAGAAGATCTTGCTATCTATTCATGAGGATTGGATATCTAACACACAAGAAAGCTTCAGAGTATATGAATTTCTGTACCGATGTGAAGCTCGGTGGTATAAAGATCGTACTTCATAAAAGTTGAGAAACAGAATAAAGCCAGTGAATGCCAAGCATTAATTCCTGTTAAAGAATAGCCATCTCGCACTTGCAAAGCTAAAATAACTGCCAAAACATGCAATTTTGACCTGGGCCAACATTTCCCAAAAAATCAGAATGCGCTATAATATATATGGACGATAACGTGGTGATATTTAGGGTATTGGAGTCTGTCTACATAAAAACAAGAAAAACAGGAGTTAGGAGAACATGCTTATTTGCACTAAAGCAGAAAGAAAATTTGAGCACATACAAGGAAAAGCAAGAACTTCCTTTCTTTGTAAGTTCCCTTAACCTTAAATGGAATCTGAATGATAAACTCTTCCGCGCTGTCGAAGGGACTCATCACAACTTATGTTCTCATTGTTTAAAGAAGGTGTCCAACATCCCTGTTTAATCTTATGATTTTTAAAAGGTTACAAGCTGCACTAATTGGGTATAAGATGAACTATAAACAATTACATAGGATCATCTACCTTAACGTAGTTTTAATCTTGTCAGATTCTACCTATTTACCCTTGGTCCGTAATCTTCCCGGATCATGGCACCATAATCTAAGCTTCGGTGTTCTTATGGTCTTAGCCTCAGGCATACGAGGGGATTGTACTTCTGACGGCGGTCGCTGCTGTCGTCTGCTATCTAAGAGGGTTGTTTGAAAAGCACGACCCATATCTCACCACGTGATAGTCATAACTCCAATGTAAGGGGCCTTATCCCAAATTAAAGGCTATACGGAATGTTCCTAGGAGTAGTTTTGAATCCTTGTTTAATTAGAACACATGATCAGTTGATGGCTTGGAAATCTCTTCATGAGAATACTTTAATTGTTTAAAATGAACCTTGAGCGTTTCGTCTTGCAAAGATTGATACAACGCGTGGGTGTAGCTTTCAGGAGACTCTCAGTCTAATATGATTCTGTACTTTTTGAGGATACAAGTAGGTCTTCTCGCTTTGGCTATTGATATCTAACAATAAGTCACCTGAATACGATGATAAAATGTAATGTATTCGAGGAAGTAGTTGATAAGGTCAAAAAGCCGATCGCTATATTTACTCGCCGTAAACTCAATTGTAATTTCAGTCCCGTTCAGCAAACAGTATAGAACAAGATATTCTAGTATTGGTTAGTTTAAGATGAGGGGATCTTATGAAATATTGGGGTGTTTTTTAAGCCTAGATGGAGTGAGGAATAAAGTTGCTGAATTTGTGTCTCTACTGATAGAGGGACCTGCAACCTCTCACGCTGAGTATAAAGTGTAAAGAAACAGTTGACAAGTATAAGTTTGTTTCAATATAACAGAGATGCAGTGGAAGCTGTGACAGAATGTGAATCGCCCAGGCATGGGTGGATAAGAGTGAAGATGTTGTGTATTCAAGTTTTATGACCAGGGAATACATACTAAGATTTAGTTTCAAGATAGATAAGGACTGAGAGAAAGAAGATGACTGGTAAATATTGAGCAAAGGCTTAGTATTGGCGACAAGCGGGATAAACTTCAGAGTCTGAGTGGCTTGTGCAATGCAGCGTGGTTTAGTGTACAGATAAACATGATCTTATGCAAACAATTTAGAAGCCCTTCTCCTTACGCAAAAAGGCTGAGAAAATGCATTGTAAGTAGAAAGCAGTAGGTACTATCAGTACCTCGTAATATCAGGTACGAGGCCATCTTAAAGTTCCCTCGGTCCCATGATGGTATAGCCTTGAGAGAAATTAGCTGAAGAAGTAAAAAGCAATTTATAACAACGTTAATCAAGTGATAGAAAAGGTCGATTAAAAATTTGTGTAGAAACTGTAATTTATTGGCAGGATGGTGTTTTCTTCCATTACTTTTGTTGAGTTTAGATTATTTGGTGACAACAGCAACGATTGAAATCTTGAGATTGTTCTTCCAAGGTTAGGGGATAAAACTGTCGACTACCTTGGTCATTCTTGTTACTTCTTCTATGGCAGGATCAGTACCTTCTATTGTTATAACTATGATTGTTTTAGACAGTGTTCTATTATACTTAAATGGGGCTTTTTTGACAACAAAAACAATTAGTATTTTGGCAATATGATATGTGAGGACAAGAACATTAATGCTAGTTTCTTTTGAATTACCTGACGTGACTCGAGCTGGCGACGTTGATGTTTAGGAGAATTACAACAATGGTAATAGTATTGACAATGATCATGATAAATTCAATGATATTGATAATAACAATTGTAGTGGTAACTGTATTGGTCATGATCATTGTATTAGTATTAATAGTTCTCATGATAATTAAAATTATATACTGATCATGATAACTGTGATTATATTGATCATAACAATTATAATGGTAATGATGTTAGTTCTGATAATGGTAATGATATTGATCGCGATAATAATGGTAGTGATATTGATAGTGATAAAGATATTTATTATAATGGTAAAGATATTGTTAGTGATAATAATGTTGACAAAGGTAATGATATTGATAGTGATAATAACAAAAGTACTGGTAATGATATTGATAGTGATAATAATAATGATAATGGTGAACATATTGATATTGATAATGATAATGGTAATAATATTGATAGTGAAAACAATAATGATAACGGTAAAGATATTGATAGTTATAATAATGATGATATTGATAATTGTTGTGATGATCGTATTAACGCGATGATGACGATGACGGTAGCGTTAATAATCTTAATGATCATAAAGAGATGAGAGATTGCAATAACGGTGATGATGTTGATAGAAATGGCAGAAATACATGATCAAATGCTTACATCATTGTGTTTACTGCTTAACCATCACTGCACCATTTGTTACATCGTTCACCTTATTGTAATAGTTATGTCGCTTCAAAATTTAAAGGAACCTTGGCTGGTCACATCGTTTTGATAACATGTAAAGGACGAATAATGGATGCTATATTGATAAGGAATTGCACGAATTTTAGATCACGTGGCACCTAGAGAAGAACAGAATGTGAGTACTCTGTGCTGAACATCGGCAATGATTCTCTTCTCTTTGTAAGAACGCTTCTGTGGCTTAATTCATGCCAATATCTATAGAGGTACATTTTAGATGGTTTATTTATTGCAATGCCTCCTTTTCTTAAAAATGAATCCCCTTTTTTAGCATATTGCCTTGTTGATTTGTTAATTTTAGGCCGATTTCCTTTAGTTGTTGGGTAAAATGTAATTGACAGCTAGGTAGGTAAGCAAAGATACATAGAAGACGTGATAAGGATACACCTCTCGCTCTGTCAAGCGTGGAAAAGCGAGTCAGAATAAAAAACTTCCAAACTTCTCGTAAATATTCAGGATATATTCACAAATAATTGAATGTGTACATGTCTGCTATATGGTAGCGCATACAAGGAAAGCAAATATGCTCTATAACAGTCAATTGTTGTAGTAATGTGCTGCTATAAGAAATAAACAGGAACTCAAACATAAACGGCATCAATCAGACAATTAGCACCTTCGCAGATTCTATATAATTCGAAATTGTAAATAAGAGTTCGAACATGGACGCTACACCTCAATAAAAATAAACTCGATTTAATTGACTTGAATACGATCTCTTGTACATAATGAAGTACTATTCAAAGTTCCATTCCGCGCCATTTTGATGTATAGGGCGGCGCCCTATACAAGCACGGTGAATGCTACAGTAGGGCGCTGACCCACTGGTAGGACTGTGTGTTAAACTTCCACCATCCACCCCGCACATGCTTAGTGCTTAGCGGGGACGCATGCACGACTTGTAAAGAACAAACCGATTGTGAGTTCGAACCCACTACCATTTCGCATAAAAAGCGAGCGCTTAACCACCATGCTATTGCTGCAGTATTGAAATACCATTACTGCTATTAAAAAACATTAACATTTTTGGTGCACTATTTCTCGTGTTCAAAAACTTTCAGTGCCCAACGCAGGCAACAGTTACCAACATTCAAGTTTTTACAATGACAAATTATTGTTTGAGACATAAGATCTTTAATTAATGTGATTACAGAGTTTTCAAAAATCTTAAATTGCCCTACTAGTAAGTGGTAATATCATGAAACTGCTTTGTTTTGCTTATTTGATGGGTCATCGCATTTTATGTTTTATTGCTATAACGAGTATGGGCAACAAGAAAGAATACTTGACGGAGATCGTGTCGCAACTTGCAATTGCTTGCCTTCTGTCAATTTAAAGGGATAAACATCATTAAGTGTCCGATGCGAGCAACACATTGTTTTAGCAACAATTATAATATAATCGCTGTCTTTGTCGGCATATTAAGCTTGCCTTTCTTAGTTTTCATAGCATTTTAATAAATAGTCTACTTAAAATAGCCCTTGGCAATGTTTGTCATCATACGTTTTAAGCGAGAGGATATGATAGTAGAAGTTGCGAAATCCATAAGAGCTTCCTTGTGATCTTTATCTACCGGGTATGGGGTTTTGTATGTGTGTAAGTACTATTGTTCGCTTTTGACTCTAAAATATATACCTTCTGCTAAGAACACTTTTATCCTCATTTTCCTCGATTACGAACTGTACATTAACAGTTACCACTCTTCCATAGCTCACTAAAAGTAGAGTATGTCGAAATACTTAAAGATGATCTACCTTGAAAATATTTATATACACACAAGTATGCATATGGAACATTTCTGTGTAAATTTATGAAATATTACTTACTAACGCTTTCATGGCTTGAGATTTCCATAACATCATTTTCATTTTGGGATTGCGCTTGTTTATAATGATTATCTGCTAACAGTAAAGTATAAAACTGATTTTGAAGAGTCTGTATCAAGTGCCTCTGTAACTACATTGATATTCCTAATAAATTCATTCATGAGTTACCCCCTCACAAAAGGCTGAATTTCAGAAGAAGGAATTTTTATAAAATGATAACAATTGGCTCACCGTCCATAAGAAATTGGAGCATCTAGCATAGTTTATGCAAAAAGTATTTGGACGAGAGAAGAAAGACCGGAATGCCTTGCTGTCACTGGAAAGATCGTTAATTCATGAGTAGAGGAAAGCAGAGGATTAACTATGTTGACACCATTCGCAGATAGATGAACCGATCTGTTCAGGAAGTTTTGACAACATCCGAGGAAAGAGAGCATGACAAGCAAAGTTATCAAGAAACAGGATTCGCAAAAATTGATACTGCTGCCTGGCTGTGATATGGTCATGGTAGGGCGTCAAACATCCCATGAAATG
The DNA here is from genome assembly GCA_024741275.1 of Chironex yamaguchii. Classification (NCBI taxonomy): domain Eukaryota; kingdom Metazoa; phylum Cnidaria; class Cubozoa; order Chirodropida; family Chirodropidae; genus Chironex; species Chironex yamaguchii. The sequence goes on along the minus strand of JANTCA010011181.1, from coordinate 3,191 downwards.
TACAGCAAAACTAAAGCATGATATAACTTTATTATAGTTGTGCTCTTAATAACACCAATAGACCAAAATTGTTTTTAAAGAGAGCTGGAAGCTTTGGCAGAATTTTAGACCCAGCAATATACCTCTACATTAGATGTAGGTAGCTGTATAGGCAGTGGCGGCTGGTGGTAATTTGCTTAAGTAGGGCGATATCTCTGATAGGCTTTCAAACGTTCCCTGTAATTTCTTGAGCTAACGGGCAGTTTCAATTTTGCCCCTGAAATGAGGGAAAATCGTCTGATGTCGCCGACAGCCAGTATGAACTACGGACGACCAGATGCCAAAATCTTGGGCGAATTTTATCTTGCCCTTGCTGTTCACGGTCAAACACTACAGTAAAAGTAGAATGCAGCCCTGTGGTCTGCCTCAAGCCATCAGATAACCCTTGGGAAATCGCGGGAAGTCGTTCTTGAGTATGACTACGAGTGACAAAATTTGTCAATCCAGAAAATAATTGGATACGGAGGACCTTCTTTGCTTTTCAATGGTAGGGCAATGCCCATAGTGCACTCCAGCACCAGCCGCCACTGTGTATAGGCTACGTAGATGACTTTGAAAGTTCAGGGTCTTAACGTTGACTGAAATTTTATCGCTCCTCACCGCATATATCTTAGGTGATATGATTAGAATTCTGTTATGGAAACATCAGTGTTTGATGCTGGGGGAGTTGCTGCCGTACCAAACTAGTACACGATTTCCTCTATAATGTTTGCGTTGGTTGTTGGGAGTGTCATCAACTCATGTCAACAACTGTTTTGATGCACAGACTAGCAGTATTTTGGGAGAGTCCTGAGCCCGTTAGCCTTTAGAGTTGACGTCTATTCTTGTCATGACATATACGGTTTTTAGAGACAGACTGGCTTGATAGACCAGCTTCGGTGCGTAGTATTTCAACCTACTCTCCGGTAGACTGCAGACATTAAAGTTCGAATACAAATTACTTCTTTGTTTATGGAATAGACCTGAACACAATGTTTTATTTGTTTTACGAGTAAGTCGAAGTCAATGCTCTTTCAAACAGGATTTTGATGTATAGAGCAGCGCCCGTCTCCGTGTTCTTAGCTGTAAAATTCTGAGTTACAAATAGAAAGAAAAATTTTTTTCTGCAAAGTCCTACTTTCATGTTGTAGGTATGCAGCATAGGTGATGACGTCAAAAACTATTCGGAATTTCTGGACTTCAGACTCTCTTAATTGGAAAGTATATCACAAAATAATCCGAAATGTTAAATTTTGCACAAATATATAAAAAATTATCTAAGATATGCCATATCGATAGTTAGCTCATTCCATATCAAAGCAAACTATTTCAAGACTGCTTCATGATTTCATGAACGTAGCTAATAACACAGTTATTTCAATATTCCAGTTGCCATATCTCAAGTAATTTTCGTCATATTGGAATGAGATTTAATAATTTGGATGATCTTTTGAAGTTCTTTGAGAATCCATGACCCAAATGCATAAATCTTGTAAATAGATGACTTCACTCTTTTCCAGTCTACTGAGCAAGTGTATACGACCTAGAGTAAGACTACCATCGCAAAGTGTCCCCAGAACAAACATTGCTTCGAACGTGTTGTTCAGTTATCAATATTAAAAGCACTGCAGTTGCAGTTTATCAAAACAAAAATACCTTTGATAAAATAGCTTATTTATAGTTACAAGACTAGCAGAGTTACAGTAATTACAATCCTAATCGACCACAGGCATTGACCAGATGCACATGTAATAAGGGGTCGTTCACAACTGAGGTAAACCAATTTTTGGTTATTTTCGCCCCATCCCCCCCAATCAACTTTCATCAACTTTTGATGCCTCCACCATACCACACCACTCACCCCAACTCCGCGACTGAGTTTTATTTTTCTACAAAACGTTTGCTAAAACCCATCTGATTCGATTCTTGTGGGTATGCCATCTGAACTGCAGCAGAGAGCTTCCGGTGAATCTCATTTTATCCATCTGTTTATCGTATTTTTATTCTAAAATGTTGTGAATACATATATACAGAAATGGAATTAAATGCTTTAAGTAAAAACAAAATTCCAGTGTTTCATGGTAAACCTACAACAGTCGAAAGTTCCATTGCAGAAACTGCCTTTGCTCTAGCAAGTTCTTAATCTATATTCGTTGGAAACAGCGTGCTTTTTATACAGTGTGAATTCTTACCGTCCTACAGGTATTTAGTGACGTCATTAAGCTTCGCTCTGGCGCATAACACTAAAGTGTCTTCATTTTCGGTGATTTTAAAGGAGGAAGCTGAAATTAAGCTAGATCCCGTGTTAGGATCGTTAGTCTTTTCTACAACTTCTCAAACGCTGTTTAATAAAACGAGCTGCGATAAGACCTCCCATATCAATGATGGATTTTCGGACAACGAGAAGGTTTTATTGACAACCTAGGAGATAACGAGCTGGAAAGAATTTACGTTTTACGCGTTGTGAACTTCTAATTTGAAACCAACACCTCTTAGTGGCTAATTAAGCTTCTAGCTCATAATTCACAGCTATTCTTGTCAAATATTCACTTTTCCAAACAAGATGACCTGCGATAGTCAGAACACTTATCTTTCAGTTAGTATAACGAGGAGTTTTCATCAGACGCCTGCGTGACCCAAGTTTTGACCAAAATCTGAAGAACACAATGGTACCTAGTAGAAACTTTCATGACTGCAGCCGCCTATGAGTTCTGTACTATGTATCACATTACAAAATAAACGACTTGTACCCAAAACTTAATAAATCTCCTTGCAAAAATGGAGCATACATTGTAACCACTACTACGAAACAAGCTCTACTATTTTAACCAAATGCATCACCACTAAAACAACTATTTTCCCAACGCAAAGATTCAAGTACTGAATTCCACGTTATCTGCAAAGTGAGACTTTAAATTGTATTTTAACATCATAAAGAATTAATTTGAGTTTACACAACTACTACTTCTACAACTAGTACTAGAACTACTATTGCTAAAACTACAACTACTACTACTACTACTACTGCTGCTGCTGCTACCACTACCACTCCTACTACTACTGCTACTGCTATTACTACTACTGCTACTGCTACCACTACATTAACTACTACTGCTACTATTACTACTACTTCTACAACTATTACTACTACTACTACAAATACTAATGCTGCT
>JANTCA010011170.1:0-27240 GCA_024741275.1 Chironex yamaguchii | reverse complement strand
AGTTAATTTTATCAGCCTTAGTATGAGTGCGATTGGAGGAATGTCTAATGAAAGTAAATCGTTTATGTTAATGTTGAGGTTACAAGGTTACAAGTTGAAAATGCTGACTATTTGATAAGAAAAATGATTGGATGTATTATTGGAACCTCGTACTATATATTCTGTAGACGTGATAGGGAATGGACTAATCCTGAACTTTTAACTTGGTAATGCTTGTAATGTAAGTCTGACTAATGTCATATATACTTCAAATATGCCACTTGTGATAGATTTGTTTGTATTTGAGACAATAGAAGATAATGAATTGAAAGTTAAAAAAAATTATTATTATTATTACTACTATTATTATTATTATTATTATTATTGTTACCATTATCATTATTATTATGTCTAAGTCTCTTCTTAAACAAAAAGCTTTGTCTTTGTTGCTTTGTCAGAGAGATCTGCTCCATCTTGTCTCTGAGGATGCATGTTTCATCTTCTCTAATCACCACCGTCATACACATGGATCAACTTGATAATGGCTGCAATGGTTTGGATAAAACAAGCTAGATCTTTCAGATCGCATAAGTAACTGACAGGCGGTTACTTTCTACTAAGAGGAGAGCCTAATTTCTAAGTAGAGCATTGCAAATTGTTGTGGGAGTTTGGTCCTTCCCTTACGGAGTTCGACGTGGGGGTTTGAGCATCATACCTCCCTTTCGTAGGCTAGGAGTAAAACGTCAATTAAGTATTTTATTTTAGGATTTTTCGGAAGCACTATATATGTAAATACGACTTACCGTATGTAAATGAAGTTAGGAGTAAAATGAAAATAGCAATATGTTGCAATAGGAAGGGTGATAAAATGTCCATTGTTACGCATCCACTGATTAAGTATTTATGCAGTCCTAAAAGAAAATTAAAATTTAAAAGTTCAGATAAAAACATTTGATTTTAAGTATCATCGCTCAAAATAGAGGAACGCAATAGAAGCAAGTCATTTATAATCCAATTATTACATATGCCAATATGTTTTCATTCGTAATTATTTCAGGCATTTGAGTTGCAAAATCTCAATCACCATTAGTATTTGAGTTGTAAAATCTCAATCACAATTGGCGAAAACCTTTTGCTTCTATAATTTCGTCACTATTCTCTGTTCCCGATGTCTTCCAAGGGTGATTAGCCAAATAGATCAGAAAATTCCGAATTGGACAGGACTTGGTATCCTTCTTTCCAATGAAATAATGATTTTCAAGTCCATGATTGCACAAATAGAGCCAGCCTACAGTCATACTACAACAAAGAACAGGGTTCTAAAGATTCTTTGCAGAGCATTAACTATCAACAATAGGAAAAGCAGTTGACAACATCTAAAAGATTTCTTTCACTTCTTGAAGGACTCCGTACTTTGATGATGACTGTTGGAAAACAATATGGCTATGCAGGCCGTTGGAAATTTCTTATTTCGAGTCAGTTCACTGCAGAGGGAGCACTTGCTAGTAAATCGAGTCTTAAAATGTAGAACGAAGCAATCAGATCGTGGATGAATCCCCCAAAAGATTACTACTAAATAGGTTTGAATTCTTCTTTAAAAATTGCCAGAAAGGGAAGATTTTGAAAACATGAAAAATGCTCTCCATTTGCTGTGTGATTACTTGATTTAGAAAAACGTATAGAGAGATCATGACAAGATACAAGTTTAAACCTGATTTCCAGGCAGATAGCAGCTAAGCAGTAAGGGCGTAGCCAGGAATTTAATGGCTGTTGACCAAGAAAAAAGGCAATGTTAAGTAGCCTGAAAGTATTTTTCAAAAATTTGTTTCCGTGTTTTTTGATATTCCATCGGAATCATGCAACTACAATTAGTTACTTATTTCATGCAAATAAAATATATTTGATCTAGATATGCACCGAATACTTAATATCATTTATTGTTGGTGTATTATTCAGCCAAATACAGGATAGCGAATAATTTTTGAAGGAGTTTTTCATGACTCACACTTCTCAATAGCTCTACAATGACATAAGATGAGCACGTACTAAGCAACCTCTCATGGAGTAAGTGTTAAAATTTTACACGTGTAAGTAACATACTAGAACTTTATTAAATTGTATGTATTTTTCTGACGTTAAAGACGAAATTGATCAGAAAATGTGACTATAATGTGAATTATAGACTATAACCGTTAACAGTCCTACGCCCGCAACTTAGGATATTAGAACAGTAAAGTATTACGTAACGGAAACTTGAGACGTTCGGAAAGAGAGAAATCTTAAATCTTTTAGTAAATAATGTGATGTAAAATAAACAAAGATTTAAAATAGCACATTCAGACAAATGGGAGTTGTACACACCGAACGTTTTCCCTGCCTATGCTCATGAAGCGGTCATCTTCACCGTTCTCAAGATCACGCACTTTATTACGTTAACTGCATTAAGTACAAATACGAAAGCATCTTCCTTGCTTAAGAGCCGAAAAATACCTGTCAACTACCATTTGACATTGTTTAAGTCGCAAAGGTAACAAGTTGAATGCCCTTGTTTGTGGCACGTACAGCTAAAACTTCGTTGTTTAATGTCAGCTCTGTTTTGGGACGTAATCATTGTTCACAATTTTTGAATCATGTTTTCTAAATATACTGTGCCTTATCATAATTTTTCAAACGTAAGCAGACGAACTTTATTGCTATTATCGAGTTTCAATTTCAGTGTAAAAAGAAAGTTATAAAGTTCATAGAATGCTTGTCACCATAGATGATACGGACTAACCCTATAGCCCATGTACAATATTGCTTTTCGTAAGTGTAGGATTTGCTTTAAAGTTTCTGAACGTCTGACAACGTTAACATTTTTGTTTATTCGTGTAAGCAACCTCAGTAGTGAATGTGATTGATTCTAATGCAAGTGTTAGACCATGCCTCAAATGTAATTCTTTTGTTGAATAAATGTCGCCTTGATCGACTAATATACATTTGTTTATTATAACCCGAATGAATTGATCGTATTAGCTACGTCCTTCTATAGAAAAGCCCCCTATACATGGTTGAAAATTTAGCTTTTAGATGAAAATGCCAACTTAAATGTCACTTATTCTTTTAACATAAAATGGTAAATGAATGGTTTTCAGCATAGCAAATCAGTAACAAATCAAGGCTAACTCCCTGCCTTTTTTAGACCCCTCGAGGCCTGAGCCCATTGGTAACTTTCCTGGCCACTTCTTCTCTCGACCGTACCGTTATTATGATCAAAAGCTGGATTTTTAGACATTGTCATTGTTATTTATCGAATGAAATTGAGACATTTCGTCACACAGCACAATCAAGCATGGGTAGGATTTAAGTACTAATGCAATATTGGGACAGAAAACACCTTTAATCGGGGAGGGAAGGGGGAAGTTAATCGATTAAAAATGAAAAATATGACACTCATCTACGTGCTGGTCACAAAGCACTTGCTGACGATCTACATAAAAACCAAACTTTGTTTAACTATAGTGAAGTTTTCCTTCTAGCTGAGCTTGCGTTTCCAGCAAAGATACAAAAATTATCATTTGAGCAGCACCAGCATGCCATAGTACCGTGTCGTAGCAACCTGTTGTCTTGAAAGGAAGAAATCAAAGACAAACGTTTCTCCTTTTCGTCTCTCCATATAACAACTTAAGCTCAGCCTTGAGTGGCTATGGTATGACATTTACAACATCCAATTTTAATACAAATGGACAGAGCTACGAGGTTACATAAGCCTTAATTCGTTCTCCATAGTGAAATAAAATCATCCGTTATACTCCCAATACTGTTGTCTAAAAATGAATTGTATTTCGATATCTCTTGGTAGATTATTTAACCAATCCATGACAGAAAACCGACAACTTTAAGCTCAAAGTCTACTAACTTGATTGAAAATGCATGACTCATATATGAATATGATATAAAGCCCTTTTGTGAAAGTCCCAAAGGATTATTTGTAGTTACCCATTCAATGCAAAACAGTCTCTAGAATACAGGCTTTAACAAACTAATGTTTACGCCGAAGCCATGTAAAAATCGTCCTTATTCAGACTTGTAATTGACATAACACTTAGTTTCCACCACGCTAACTTCCAGAAGACTTACTTTTAAGAGTAAGATAGCATTTAAGATAAGACCTTGTGTCAAATTCAAACTTAGAGATCTACCGTCAAATTGTAACATGTTTGATTCTAGTTAAAATGAATAGCATCGAAAATTCATCGTTTGTGCCTGTATTGATTGGAATTTACTTTTCCTAATTGTGCTCTTTGAAGGAGCTGAAATAGTTCATTTCATAACTATTCTATATGGTTTGCCAAACAATAAATCATTACAATCTTTAGAGAAAAATACCAGGCGACAGAACAAAACTGTTCTAGTTACTCGAACGTTAACTGTTCTTCTTGGTAATTCATAATTGGTTTTGGCAGGCTGCACTAGTCACTTAAACACAATAAAGTACTTTATCAACAGTTGAACATTCTGAAGAATTATTAAAGTCGAGTTTTAATTATTCAAAAATCGCTTTAATACATAATTTATAAGCATGAAATTATACTTTATCGGAAGAGATACAAAACATACCATGAGAGAGGATATCAAGTCACATTGTTCAGAGTAGCCAAATCCTGACAAAGAACTTTGATATTTTCTGTTTTCTTTTCCTGTTCTCCGGTCTTTGCTCTTCCTTCTTTGCCAATTTTAGTCTTGAAGTGAAACTACCGTGTAGTTTGAATTCCTTTAGAATGATCATCCCCCCTGGTATGCTTTTGATATTCAGTATAATACACTGGATTAATAAGAAATTGTTTCAGCACTTGTTTTGAAATAGCCTCTCTACTTGTAAAGTAACTTATATTTCTTAAGTGTAGGACAAAAGCATTCGTCTATATGTGTAGCTAAAAAGACCAAGTCATAAAGAGTACGATAATTACAATCAGGTAGGTACAAAACGTGTATGCATGACAGTAACTCTTAAAAGTCTGTATGTGAAAGTGTATGGTCTGTTATAAGAGGTTTAGGAATTACTTTGTTCTTCTATCATCGTTGCTGTAAATTGTAATCAGTCTACTGCAGTCTACGCTAAGTGCAATCTTATTGTATACACCTTTTAACCGAAGGAAGTAGCAAGTATTCACAGAAAAGTACATAAAATCACTTGTCAAAGATCTTTTCGGTCTAGGCAAAACCGATATTTTGTGTAGCACAAAAGGAGCCGTATTGTTTGACAATGTCCATCAAACATTTATCGATGGATTATGTTATCCATCTCAATTCTTTTGACAAATTTCTTTTGTGAAGATTCTGTTATGTTGGACAATTTGTCTGAATTTTTCGTGAAGTGTTCAGTTGCCTTAACGTGTTTTTAGTGAACTTGGTGTTTGCCTCTGCAGAATCGCATCGGAAAATAAATGTTGCAAGCTTCTTCCATATTCACTTAATTTATTCTTCCTTATCATACGAGCTTTAAAAACGTCAATCATAATAAATCCGATTTACTGCTTCAACGTTTAAAGACAACTACTTACGTGAGCAATCATTTCATGTCTTGAAAGCTAATTCCAACCCGAAGTTTTTAAGGTTTGGATAAAAAAAATACTCCGAAGCCGTATATGATAGACGATACCAATAGGGACTGATTTTGAATGTGCCCCTAAGACATCAACATGCAGAACAAAGTCAATTAATGTTATAGAAACAGTATCAATTTTGAAAATAATCCCGGCAAAAGTAAGCAGCAATGAGACAACATGCAACAGAAGTACATGTATAAGTGGTTGTAGTAAAAATGCAAATACTTTATTCCTGATGACATTAAAAAGAATTCAAGTCTGACTTTACAGGTCATTTGGAATTTGCTGCTTGAGTCTTTCACATAGAAAACATGACTCCCCTAAGATACACAATAATGATAAGCATTACAATATTTACTTAAAATTTCATCGGTTTTGGATGTCGTGATTCTTTATTTCTTAAAAAAATACGTTTACGTAATTCTTATGGCAATGTTCTTAATTTTCCTGACGATGTAATTCTTGGCATTATTGTTGCATCCTAAATCCCTTAACGTATTTCTGAAATCTGTTGATGTTTTACCAAATATCCAAAGACTGCAGATTGATAAGTTGAGGAATTTGACCTTTTTTTACATTAAATTTTAAGCTTTTTACTCAGGTTATCTTACATTTGTTGCTTACTTAGAGAATTATTATTCAACTTTGATTCAAAGCCAATGGTCAGTTTCAGGGATATAAAGGCGTTTATTTGATACAGAGAAAAGAAGGTCAGGACGTTCATACCCAGTTTCGTCGGAGGGGCTGGAGTATCCAGAAATATATGTATAGATAACAGAGTTCATTGCAGATTTGAAAATAGAAGTAATGAAAGGAAGAGTAGAGTCTTGGCGCCATGTAAAGCGACCCTGTTCAAGGTACACTTTGCAGCTAGAAACTACATAAAGAGACCCGCGCATGAAGCAAAGAGAGCAATCAGCAGTAGAAGAAATACCCCATTTAAGATTGAACTTTGTTAGCAGTGTGTTGTTGATATAGTAAACTGCGAGGTTAAAATGTTCTGAGGCATGTTACTTTAAGTGGATGCCCAAAGAGAGTTAAGTGTGCATAATGAGAAATTAGTCACTTTCAAGAACAAGCCTTGCTTGGTGGTGGTTTTAAAGTGGGTTCTCATGCTCAGTATTGAATGCTTTAAGAACATCCTTAGTTCTTATAGACATCATACTGAATATTTCTAAAGGATGATTTGGATTTTCATAGCTCTTTTATATCGTCGCTTGGAGATGTTCTATCATTATGAGACACTGTCTGGCATTAGCAACATTTCTTAGAAGGGAGATAGAGATTTAAGACAATTTTTTATCTAAAAAGAAAGATGTTGCTAAAAGTTCCAGCGAGTGGTATTTCAAGCCACTTACGGAGGTAGCAGAGACTGCATGATCAATGTGCTCAGATAAACAGGTCTTAGAGGGGTTAACAACCATTAGATGCCAAGAGAGTTCTGTAAGCAGATAACAATGTTAAAGCAATAACTTATTTTCAAGGTATAAGGGGAGGAGATCAATTTTCGACGTCATATGTTGAACCGTGTGAAAACGCTCCAATTTATGAACCTGATTAGACATTTCAAAGTCAGAATGATGACCCAAGTATCGAAAAGTTTGGATTGGATTATTATTCAAACAAAGCTTTGCCTAAAATTGCACAGACCTTTTGATAGCAGATTGTATGCCAAATTTTACGTATTTGTCCACTCAGATGATCATTACAGCTCATCCACGCCATGTAGAAAAAGACGAGACTGGTTCTCATACTCTTGCCTACTGATGACTGCTTCATCATCTGCAAACTGGAACCAATAAACTGGATTTAAGGACGATGCCCCTTCTGTAAAATACCATAACTGACGGAGTTTCCCGTATTTAATATGTTGGATGAATGTGTTGAAGCACATGTTTAAGAGAAGTGGACTTTAGCAGTTACCTTGTAAAACACCACGTCAAATAGGAATAAACGGAGTGGAAACGTTTGTGGTTATAATAGATGTAGAGAAGTCGATATATAAGCTCTGAATAAGGCATTATATATGCGCGGGAATATTATGGTATTTTAAAACTTCTTAAATCAAGCCATGGTGGACCTCTCCAAATGCATTTTTGAGATCAAGTAATGATATCACAAGGGAGTATTAGCAGTAGAAGAAGAAGAAGATAAAGTACCAATAGTAGTAATGGTGGTGGTAACAGTAATGCCTCTCATTTTCATTTGGTTCTAAGTTATATTGTTATGGTAAAATATTTTACGATCAGGATTTGGGTAATATCTATCATCAAAACGTAGATAAATTCCGGATATCCAAACAGTTAAGAATACCTATGAACAACGTTATTTAATCTTTTAACTTTTTATTGCAAACATATTAACCTTTAACGTGTGGCATACAAAACGTTTTAAATCTGGTAATGAAAGGGACACTTAAGGATTCAAACGATGAAATTCTTAACAAAGTTTCAAAAAGGGCATTGACATTTACAGTTTTGTCAAATAAATGCTTCCATATAGTGAATTCTACGTATGCATCTAAAGAACGTTACAATTAATATTGTTTCAACAGTTGCGGAGGGCATAATTTCCTGTTTCATTGAGAGGCTGAAACCTCGCAACTCGACCCAAAACTTTGGTAGGCGTAAATCATGAACTGGAGTCATGCCAGGTATGGCTGGTATTTTGCCAGGTCAAGGTCAAAACTTTTGTTTTGGATGTTGGCGTTTTTACAATGAGTGCCGAAAAATCGAACAACTGTTTCTTAGTGCCTCTTTCTTTTCTTTTCTTTGTACGTTTTCTTACGTTTTTGTACGCACCTGAAGTTTGTCATCCTGAATTAGGAATGCTTCTCTCTTTCTCGTGGCGTTGAACTAAATGTGGTCAACAGCTGCAAGTTAAGCCAGAATGTGATTGAAATCATCCTTCTCAGTTTTGAAAAGGAATTAACGAGAGACAACATATATATTATACAGTTGAAGCAATGGATGACTCCTTAAGTGTCTTTTCCTGGACATTACATTTTATGCTACACGATGAGGTGGGTTTTTACTTGAGTCACGCCTGCACATGAAGACACGGCTACACTTGTTGCATTAACCTTTTCCGCATTCTTGTGTCAAAACAGAAGTTTCATATCATATTCTCGCTATTTACTTTAAATTTACGTCGTACCTTCGCAACGGTCATCTATTTTGATGGCCCTTCCGTGAAAGCGGTTGACACACAATTTCAATTAAACACCAACTGGCTCTTGACCATAATGGTATTTCACTGATATAATCAATAAGCAAAAGACATGGCAGAAGTTGCGAGATGATAAACAAGCAGCAGAATTTTTACGATTTTGCCAGAATGCTAAACTACCTTGGTATCTTAGACGAGACTTTCGGAAACAAACACGAAGGAGTATATATCTGTAGAGTATTTGAATGTAGAATTATCGGTATGGTGTGGCATTCACTTTGCTCTCAAGGTTAAAACGTATCAGAGATGATAAATATTTAGGACATTAGGTGACATAATATTAAGTACAAAGCACGTGATGATAGAACAGCAACATTTTTGGCAGGGTCTTCGTAAGTGATGTCACAATTTTTTCTGTCTGAAGACAAAAGTCAACTGCGTTAATAAAGCCACCCATCAACAGCTCTTTCTTTATTTCCTGCTATTTTTTTAACTTATCAACATCATTTTCATGATCACAGCGTGCCATTTGAAACAATTTTTTTCTTTTTATTGAATGTCCCAAAGGAGAAAGATGTGTTATTATCTTTTATATTCTAGTATATATTACTTTTTATAGTGTATAAGTCATACTCGTACCAAATTTTACGCTTTTGCTTTGTAAAATAGGCGGGAATTGGAATTACTTTAAACCAGCGTGATTAGATGTGTTCAATTAAGAACCATTGGAGTAATAATAATAAAAAGTTGACAAAACAGTTTTCAATATCTTGGTGGGAAAGATATAAAGCTTCCTACAACGAGAATAAGGATCTCCCTCATAACAGCGTATTTTTTCATTATATTTTTCATACATACTGCGATCGGAATAACTTACCAAGCGAACAGTTGCTGTCCTTACTCTGTCTTTACAGAACCTGAAGGTGTATGTCTTCTTAATAAGAACACAAGAACTTCAAAGTGAATACGTCTGGCACTTAACAATTGAATCTCAAAAGCCCATTCGTTTTAAAAAAATCATAGGGTTTTACTAAAAACAATGTAAATGTCTTGGACATAAAAAGGGGGAAGGAGTTGTGAAAAACAAATACTTTTCAAATAATTTTCGTAACACGATGAAAGAGATTTTTTAATTTTTGAAATGAACGCCTCCTTCTTTTAAACGCCTCCCTCCAATAAATGTCCCCCTCAAAGTCAAATGGACTGATCTTCATATCCATATATTCGCATCCAGAAAATGATGAGTGCAGTAGATAGGTTATATCTGGTTATTTGTCCATCTCTCAACATTTTATCTGTTTTAGTTTGATTCCGGACGTTGTGAACAGAAATTGAGAGGTTTAGTTGGCATCAAAGGTTTTTCACTGCACAAATGGACTACAAGAGAATTGGATGTGAATACTCAAAATCTATCAACCGTTTCTGATTGGTGAGAGAAACCCTGATCAAATTTATTGGGTATCTAATTGCTAAACTTTAAGATAATTTCTAAAAGTCACAATTACAAATATGTGCAACAATTGTCAAAAGGGATGAAAAGTAAGATAAATACAACCACCTTTCATTCCATAAATCATTCAAGGTATTTGTAAGTAGGCTTTTGCATAAAAGCCCCCTTTCTCCTCCCAATATCTCTAACAATGCACCTGACAAAATATCACTCTAACGTTTTGAGACTTTTCAAGAAAATAGAAAAGGGAACTTAAAATAACTTTTATTATACGAAATCTAAAGTGTACCGTTTGACGACAGGCAACAGTAAATGGTGTACTCGTGACTTTGCATGAAGACAAAAGGTAGTCAGTTCTTGCCTTCTAATAGAAGCTAAAGTTATTACTTGTTGGCAATAGGGCATACATATTACTGAAATCTTAGTGTTTCTGAAAAAAAGGGAGGAATCTAGGAAGGCAGGATTTGTATTTAAGAAAGTGTAGAGAAATCAGCTTTTTCTTCTGATCAAAGAAAGATGAGGGTCGGTAACATGTACGAGATTATACGAAATATGGAAATTGAGTACAAGTCATCTGCAAAATGGGGAGCAATACGTCGTACAAACGTTTGAGGAGAAGGGGCCGAAACATGGTATGGTTCGTCTTAGTTTCCTGTACTTCGAAAAATTTTTCTTCCAATAAATGAACGGATGATCTTGAAAACAGTTCTGAACACAGTGTTTGCGTCAATCTCTTGACTATAACAGCAAGAGAATTTCTATATCCATATTGCTGTAAATTTATCATACGATTGTTGTTGACGGCACGAGATTTAGTGTATCATATAATGAATAGTGTTTATGGTATGTACAGTCGTCATTTCTAAATTTCTTATTTTCTAGCAAATATATGATGATCGTGTCAGTAACCATACTTATGCTTCTGCTGCATGGCAGCCTATCATCAGCAGTCTCAGGTAATGATGAAAACAAAGCAATATATATCACCCATTTTAAACATTTGCTTATCTTATCACAACAGTCTTTTGCTCCAATTTAATATATCTGAAATTCGAAAACGTGACACAGAGGCATCTCGTGGTAAAAAAAGTATGGCAAGCCTTGAGGTCATTACTTAGCACGCTCCAAGGTGATCTGTATAGAGGCTGTGATAGTAGTATTGATTAGTGCCGTATCTTTCATTTCATCTCAAGATAAACATATTTTGGAGTCTGATATTTTACAAGGCACTTGAGAAATTTAGTAGTAGTTGCTGTAATCCCTCATGTGGAATATTACATCGAAACTGGCAGTTGCCGTAATGAGCATTAGCTTGAAGGAAAAAGTTTTGCTTGTATCAAGAAAAAGATTTGTTTGTAATTTGTGTGATTGTTTATACAGTATTGTTGCAGTATATATTTAAGGATCTCTTTACAACTGAAATCAAACTCTCAATAGTCTACGTAGAGTACGGAGCGCAAAATACCTGAAGATTTCAATGTAAGGTGCATGGAATAAATTCCTCAGAGTTAGTTTGTAGTCGGCCATTTGAAAAGCAGCTTCAACAGTAAAAAAAGCGTACAAAATATTTTTTCTTTTGTCACAATTCAAACGCGCTGTATGCTAGCCACAGATTTCCGACTAAACATTTGTACTAAAAATTTAATCTAGATTTTTACTGCCAATTTCTCCATAATGAGAGCCATAGTTTGACCATAGGAGCTTCAAACGTGACTTCAACAGCACTGTTTAAAGTACAGGAGGATTGTGCTACACAAGAACAATTTCATGTCACATTTCATGTCTTTCTTCTTAAAAAAAATACTTGAAGGTCTTACTAGCGAAAAGTCCATCTGGAGATATGTTTTGTCTGTTAAACGTTTCGTCTGACAGGAAAATACTCATTATATGTAAGACAAAAGCATTAAACCAGAATTAAAATGTCCCATTTTTAAGCTACCAAAAATATATTTTAGTTTATAAAACAAAAATACCAAATTATTTAAGCTGCTCTTCTTGTTTTTCTAACAAAACAATATCAATGTGAATATGAATACATATTAGGTATCATTTTCAACTTGATCTTTTACCCATCTCGCATCACATCAGTATTCACTCAAGTTTCATTTTTACAATCGCTTTCACTCATACAAATCTGAAGTGGGCTGAACTTTTGTAATAAAAAAAAATTAATCTCTAGGATTCTTATTTAACCTGTACACTTTACGGATGTTTTGACAATCCATTTCGTTCTTGTAAGGGCACTTTATGGCCTTGTAGAACTTAAGACCTGAATCGTCATCATTGAAATAATTTTGGTATGTATTCAGTTGGGCTGTAAATTAATGCGATACATACATAGATGAAAACTCTAAGCTTCAATCTTTTCTGCTAGTATTAATTTAAAATTGAAATTTGTTACGTTAGTAAAGGAGACGTTGCAATTTTCTCTTTATAAAGTCAATATGATAGAAAAAGTACGTATGATAATCCGGTATTGTATTATTTTTTGTTGTTTCAGCAACTAAAAAGGATCAGGCTCAACTTTTAAAGACTCTGATGGCGACATATAATAAACAAGTTCGACCTGTATCAAGCGTTGTCGAAGTAATCAATGTCAGTTTCTCTCTGGTTTTAAACCAGCTAATGAAAGTGGTGAGTTGGTTCCTCGTATCATGTACTATGTAATAAACTGTGCTCAAACAAGAAAGTGTTTGCTCTCAAGGTTAAGCAGACTGTAAGTGAGACTGGACAAGACTGTACATTGTTTCTTATGATAACAAATATTACAAGAAAAACCACCTCAGAAAATTCTAAAATAACATTTGCGAAAAGCCTGTAGCTGAAACTTGTCTGAAATGAGACAGAAACAACCATTAAATGTTGACAAAGACAGAGATCAACACGTTCCCTTTGTTTTTGCAAGTGTTGAAAGAAGAATGTTTATAGTTTGCAAAGAACGTCTAACAAGGATAAGCAGTAGGTACCTACGGGTTAAAGTCTTGCCAAGTAAAGACAAGGCTAATGATAAGTCGACTTTCCACTTCAGCCACTCCTTTAGAATTTCCATTTCCTTCAACAATGAGCAAAGTTTACATTCTAATAGATGCCATGCATATTCATGTCACTTAGAATACATTCAAGTTTATTTAGTGATATTTAATACAAGCATATGATATCTAATACGAGCATATGATATCTAAAACAAGCATATGATATCTAATACAAGCCTTAGAAACAATTAGTGATAGAAAAAAAATGGATAACAGATTCACATGCAAAACAGAGGAATATATCTATGATAAAGACCGGCCTCATGAAATATATTTCACATGACACGGTTGGTTTAATGCCTGAAAGACAACATAACTCACTTAAAAGATAGCAAAGGGAAAATTGCAGCATTTTTTAGAAATACATTACTGCCATATACTCAGTCTATTAATTTCCTTAGTTCTACGTCATAGAACAATCTGATTCAAATGAAGTAGACAGTATCTCTTTAACAATGAGAAAACGCTCTAACGAGAGTGAGCAGCATAGCACAGAACAAAATCCTTTTTATACACATTGGGTAATGACGACATTTTAGGTAAGAAGGAAAATGAAATGAAGCTTGGTAAAGCAGCTTGTTTGGTGTTATCCGGGCTTCTGGATACAGAATGACTGAGTCTGACACAGCCACAGCAATTTTGAATTTAAAAAATAACATATCTGAAATTCCGTTTGTTACTCTTTTTCATGTCCACTCTTAAGGTAAAATTAACCAGCAAAGTTTATAAAAATGCAAAAAAATTTCTAAAAACTTCTGAAAGAGAAGCACTTGAAGAGCGCAATCCTCTGCCAAGCCAAATAAATCAAAATGAACATTCAACACTATTCGAGTTATTTTGCCAACAAACAAACAAACAAACGTAGGCAAAAGCAGAAACTTCTTGGTGGAGGTAATAAAAACGTTTGTTAAGGACAAATTTATAGCTTATTGTTAAACATTGGATATGTATCTGGAAAGTTAGACGTCAAGAGACTGTACCACTTTCATACAGTTCTAAAAAAACCCTCATCTATTTCCTGATTTTTAAATTTTCAAATTCCCTGATTTCTCGTGTGAACCCCAGTGTTTTGTTGTTTATTTAATAAAAAACACGATTTTATTTTGTACCAGGACGATCGAGCTCAAACAATTAAAACAAGGATATGGGTCCGGCAGGTGAGTACATTCAGTACACTTTTGACTTCATTACGTAAAGCAAGATGTCAAGCCCGTAAGTACTACGAAAATAATTATTTACTTACATTTTTGACATGATAAGACAACCTGATTAATGCTTGGTAATGCAGAACGTAAATATTGCAACAAAAATGAGAACAGCCATTGAGTTTAACGTTAAGCCCATATCCTTCTTGAAGGCAACATGAAATTTTGTTTGTAAAGTTAAATAGCAAGCTAGAAACTGGAATTATGAAAAATGAATATAATGTAAAATAGTGCTGAAATGCCTGCCAAGAGAGACACAGAAATATGCCGTAAAGGCTTTTTAACAATTGGGTATTCTGTTGTCTCAATGTGTAAGCTACTAAACAAAAGCGCGTCAGCAAGCTGACCGTTGTATTGCATCCCTCAGGTGACCTACATTTCCAAATTCTTCTGAATGAGAACAAATATTTCCCTCAGTACAATAGTTTATCAGGTTACCTAAGAAGGCATTACTTGCAAGTATTTTTTTCTTCCATTATGTAGCTCTTGTCTGGCACTATTTGTCACAAATGCCTTAACAGAGCATACCTATAGTGACACAAATGGTTTATTTTCAAAAGTTTGGAGTAAGCGCTAAAGTATGTCAGTGCCACTTTAAGTTAAGTCATAATCTTAAAAGCTGTTTTGCAGCGTGCAAACGACGTTGTTTACAATAACATCGGTCCAAATGATTGTCTAGAATTTCCAGATGATATGACGCTCCTAAGTTCACAACCTCGTCGTATCCATGAATAGATGTCGACACTTGTTAGTTGTTTGTTATGACCTGTTAGTCGAGATCCATTACTGTTTGGCTAAGATAAATTTGATCAGTTGCAAAAAGTCCATGACCTAGTTCTAACTCAAACCAGCTTAAAATATCTCTCCGATTCCTACATAGTATTTGTTTTTCTTGCTTTCTTTTTTATGTCCGCAACCCTATAACCACTACGCTGTCACCTTACTTGCTTTACATATTATTTCCTTTATTTCTTAAATAACGCTCCAAGTGTTATTTATCAATCATACGTAAAAATTACGTTCTAATATATAATGTATTACCACCCGCGTGTAAGGTGTAACAGGTTCATAGTATTAGAGCTATGGTTACAGGAGCCAAAGATTTTTGCTTTCTTCCTTTTTCATAACTTGAACTTGATGACATCAGCATTGAGAACAATACTTACTTACAACTTGAACCGAATGACCTAATGATGTATTTTTAGCTTGTTTTAGTAAGCAGGAGGTGGGCTGACTACCAAAAGGCAGTCCTGTTAATTTCTATTTTATGTGTGATCTCTGTGTCTTATTGTAAATTTTGTAAATATTTTTTGTACCTCCCTCATCCATGATTTTGCTTTCTTCCTTTTTCATAACTTGAACTTGATGACATCAGCATTGAGAACAATACTTACTTACAACTTGAACCGAATGACCTAATGATGTATTTTTAGCTTGTTTTAGTAAGCAGGAGGTGGGCTGACTACCAAAAGGCAGTCCTGTTAATTTCTATTTTATGTGTGATCTCTGTGTCTTATTGTAAATTTTGTAAATATTTTTTGTACCTCCCTCATCCATGATTTTGTTTTTGTTCCTTCTCTTTCCCTGTCTCCCTTTTGATCTCCTTCACTTTTATAGAGTTGGAAAAACGATTTCTTGCTCTGGAATTTAACCACGTGGCCAAACATAAAGTCTCTGTATATTGATCCTGAGCTCTTATGGGTTCCTGATATAGTTTTGTACAATGAGTAAGCACTTGTACATTTTTTACTCACTTGAACTCTAAACACACACTTAATATTCTTTTTCGTTGCCTTAAATACATCAGGCACATGTAAAAATTCTCTTTTATCAGAGGGTTTTCTTTGAGACATTAGAAACCAAACGTATCCTGTTTGCTTTTGTAATTTCATCTGCCACTAAACATTGGAATATTTGAAAGCATAAACTTATCATATTTTTAAAAAGTCTTTGTAAAAGAGGATTTTGACGTCAGTTTCTAGATTGATCATGATTCTCTTTGTTCTCTACTATAATGGAAATATAAGGTTTATAGAAAAGGTGTACCGACAAACCTTGCAAGGAAGTCGTTTCAAAAAGAGGCTGAAGTCTCTTTGCATCGAGCTAGATATGATATCTGCTGACATGGGACTTGCGTATTAAATTAAACGGTGTAATGAAAGGATAAAACTATTAATGGATGTGGCTCGATAGCGCAATCGATTAAGCATCTACCCAATATTAGAAGGCCTCGGGTTTGATTTCAGGTCAGACGTCTTCACTTTTGAACAATCCTTTCATTTATCAGCTTTCAAACAATGCTTAATTAAGAAACATATATGTTGCTGTGTAGAAAAAATATCAATGAAATTTATAAATTATTTTTTGCACTTAGATACTTATGTTTCCTTTTGCTTCGTAGTGTCGAAAGTTCTTTTCCAGGTGGGACAGAGGTGTACAAAACGAAGGTGCAAGCGGACTACGATGGTACTCAAAGTTGGAATTCCCCTGCGTCTTTTCAAAGTACTTGCGTAATTGACGTCAAATATTTTCCGTTTGACCAACAAGTATGCTACATGAAATTTGGATCATGGGCGTTTGATACAAGCAAGTTAAACATGACCACTGTCGAAGGGAAAGTGTCAACTAAGAATCTCGCTCAAAATTCCCAATGGGAAATTAAATCTGTCAGCTTGAAACGAAACACAGTAAAGTATCTTTGCTGCCCTTCTCCGTTTGTGGATGTTACTGTACAGATTCGATTGAGACGAAAACCACTGTATTACATTTTTAACTTGATTTTACCTTGCTATCTGTTAATTGTAGTCACTTTGATGAGTTTTTTTCTGCCACCAGAGTCTGGGGAGAGAATCAGTCTCACTATTACAGTATTGCTTGCAGTGGCTGTGTTCCTTCAACTTGTTAGCGACAGTTTACCAAGAAATTCGGATCGTATACCCGTCTTAGGTGTCTTTTTCCTCCTAATTATGGGCGAAACGGCATTGTCATTGGTAACAACAAGTTGTGTATTAATAATTCATTTCAAAGGAGAAAATGACGACGTGTCACCAATGCCACGTATCATCAAAAAGATTTTTATCGATAAGATTGGGCGATTTTTGAGAGTCAAAGAGGCCATTTTACTTCAAAAGGAGTTTAATCCGGAAGCGCCAAAGACTTTGAAATACAACGATGGGGAGGTCAATACCATCTCAAACGGGCATACAGATGAGGATGATGTAAAAATGTTTAATGACGGGACTCACAGAAATTCAACAAGAGAAGTTGTCTACGATGAAGGGGCAGAAATGCGAGAACAATGGTGCCCAGAAGAAAAAGATGAAACACTAGAGGCAATTTTATCAGAGCTAAAGGAAATTACCAAAGAGGGGTTTACCTCGGAATCAAGTCGTAGTTATCAACATGAATGGAAAGTGTTAGCTACTGTTTTGGATCAGATTATTTTCATTATATTTCTTCTCACATGTTTTGCCAGTTCATATACTATTATTGAACCTGCATACCGATATGACAAGTGATATGGTATTGAACTTAATTTCAATTCATGTTCTGTGAGTTACCAATAGCCTGGAAAACTCTAATGAGCCAGTACGAGAATTGCAAAGTTTAAGGTTATTGTTAATACAAACTTGAAATTCGTAGGAAATGACTAGAACTCCAATGCATTAAAGGTAATAAACCTCTGAGAATAGTTACAATCAAACCTGTTGGAAAACCTTAGCTCCTCTGATTGTTTTTATAATGCGACAAAGAAACACAAATTTATTGAGGACATTTTAAAAAATGTGATGTCAGAAGAAGTGGCTCAAAAGAAGACATAACTCAGTGCAATAATTCGAATTCCTAAGCTCTAATTTCATGGCCGCAATCAAATTTCCAAATCGAATCCAGTTATAGCGCATAGCTTCAGGCAGTTTTTCCGATAGGGCAAGTACAGCAATCGACGAATATGACTGCTTGCTAACTTCTAGTTCTTCTAAATTCGGTAATCCCTTTTTGTAAACTTTTCTGTTGGTCTCCATAATGCAAATTGCTATTTTCAAAGCACTGAAAATCCTATTAATTGTTCAAATAAAATTGGTTTGTAAACTATCGCAGTGTATTTGTTGATGCATATAGCAATCTTTGCATCCTTTTGAGTGTTTTTCGCTCTAGACAAATTAGAATCTACTTCTAGTCTCTTTGATGGCTTCATTTCAGTCACCACAAAAGATTTGACAACAGTATCCTAATAGTATATACATTTAAGACTGATTTGTGCCGTAAGGGTTGCACTCTTTTGGGTATTTTTGCAAAAACTCTTAATTTTGCTTCGACTAACAACAACACTAATTACGTGAACACAAATTTTAGCGCGAAGAAAACACCCGTAACAAGGTAAAATTAATAGTGGAATTACGCCATTAAAAAGTGGTGACTCTTTCGAGCTGGGGAGAAAGCATATTTTAAAGAAACGATTTTGATGTTTGCTGTTAACATAGGTGGACTACTTAAGAGGATTAAAGTGGAAATGTACTGTCTAGTTTCAAATTGCTCCTCTATGGCCTATGCAAGTCATTAGGATCGTAGAGTACAATGTTATCTTCTCAGCATGCCAAAAGCTTCTCATGTTCCTTCCGCGCATGCGTCCAATTCTCAATTCCTAACGTAGTCACTATGCTTTAATCCCTAGTTACACCACCATGCATTTTGATGCCAGACGAAACCAGAAGGAAAACCACATGCAGGTTCTTGTGCAAGAGGGACTGCGACGATAAACACATTGTATATGTTGTAGAGAAAACTCCAATAAAATGGCCATAATCATTTCCTAAGGTTTCGAAGACATTCCATTCTTCATCATCAGAAATTGGTGTTACAGTGAGTTATAGAAGTATTTGTACTGACAGAATACAACAAAGAAGAAAAACAGACTTTTTAGTGAAGACAAGAATGTTGGGTATAAAAAACAAACAAACAAAAGTAAAAACAAAAAAACAACAACAAAGAGCAAACGAAAAACAAAAAGATAGACCCAAGTGTATATGGTTAAAAAAGAGCTAAAGCGATAGAGGACTGTTGGGAGTTATGAGAGGGGTGGTCGTGTAAAATAAGTACACTTTCACAAGACACAGAGCCAGAGGACTATTTTTTTCATTACCCTATGGTAATGTCCCACAGACTTGAAGATAACTGCGTACAACAGATGACACCATACTAATGTAACTATCTGCAAATGATCTTAACATCTTGCTTTGTAGATATCAAAGAACTTTTGTTAGTTTACAGATGTACTAGACTAAGCACAATTTCACTTGTTTCGAATTTCAAGTTCGTCTTTTGTCCAGAATAGATTACCAAAAACGCATATCAAAGAGGCCAAAAGACATCCGCGCATCTCCCAGTGTTTTGACAATGTCTTGATTGGCTGCCAATCATTTCGAATCATGTTACAAATTTGTGTACCTGTGAAGTTAAATGAGACAACTAAGTATCTTTGTTTTGGTATTTACTCGACTGGATATAGCTAAAATAGAAAGCTATGAGAATATATGTACAGATGGTAGTTTATATGAAACATGTAAACGAAAACAGAACTTATACATGTTTAAATTTTCTACTAAGCCATCACAACATAGCATTCTGTTCATTTTGCTCATATTTGGGAATATTTTGACATAAACTGGGTCATAGCAGAGAGCAAAGCGGTGCAAAGAAGAAATTGTCTGCGTGAGATGTGAATGTTTAACGATTGTTATCAGCATGACAGGTGGTATTACACAAGGGTGTTTTTACTCTCAGCTCTTTAGTATTCATGGAAACAAAATACACTTCATTAGTTAACATATGTAACAACAAGAAGTCTTTTATTTGTTAGCCTCGATTTCATGTGGAAATACTATCCTGTATGGTATGACTAATTAGAGATCCCGAATGAAATTTTTAAGGGATGCCATTAAAATCAGTATGTCGGATTGCAGAATCGGAAATGACGTAGCTATAAAGGAGTGTTACCAAGTTTTTAAGTCTTTTGTATCGTCTTGAAGTGGGTAGAGATACAAGGTGCATTCCGTGTAAAGCTTACGCCGGAGATCGATCCATTTACGCATTTTTGTCTTCACACAAAGGTCACAATGGGTGAAAATTCCTGTGAAAACTGCCGCCAACTTTCATTTGTTTGTTTTATGGTTGGAACTAAGATAAAGCTAATATTTTCGTCACGAAAAAACAAAAAACTATCCTAACCTCCTATTCAGCTGACGTATGCTTGCGCACTAAAGATAGAAAATAAAGCTTACACCAGTACGCTGAGGCAAAGGCTCGATGCATGCAGGATGTCTCTGGCAAAAACTACATAAAATGAATACTGGAACAGAATTTGAAACATTTTATCTTGTCCAGACCCTTAATCACAAATTAGGGTTCGAGTAAGGCAATATTTGCGCTGTTCATGTATCGGGATGGTTGTCGATTTAGGTGCTAACTTTTCGAACATACCAAGAACCTACTAACCCTAAAACATAAAAACTAAGTTTCTGTAGTCGTTACACTGTTGAAGTTTGGAGAACCATGGAATGGGAATTATCTACTTCGAGAGCGAAATCCTCAAGAGCTTAATATTTTTTGTCGTTGTATACAGAAGGGGAAACAAAAATACGTTGTGCAGAAATGGAATCATTGACATAGCAATCCAAGCAGTCTGAAATTTTACCAGAATTAATTTTTTTGTCTCAAACTCGTTGCCGAGCGAGGCTAATCTCATGCCTGGTTTAGGAAATTTTACAAGAAATGAGCACTTTATGAGAGTTATTAGTAACCTTTTCTCACTAATTTGATTTTCTTTGTGGTGATGCAGATTCCAACCCGCAACCACTGGCATGTAAAATCATCGCCTCCACCACTATACCAAGACGGCTAGATTATAAACAATGGAGTCGGCTATATATATATTGGTTTTGATCAGAGACAAGAAACATAAATATTTCAATTATCTGTTGTATAATATAGGGAGAATGGGTAGAATTTTTTACGTTTTGATTGACAATTTGGACTAATGTGTTTCTCGTTTGGTTTATGGTTGACCTCGGAATCGTTTAGAATTGTCAAGTAGTACTACTTAATGTAGAAAAACCAAATGTCCCCCTTGTGTAAGTACACTGTCCTCCCCTCCCTCGAGAGTTTACTGGTCACAAAGCTTGGAGTAAAGGGAAGGCAATATTTTTTCAGGAAGCAGCATTGCTACTAAAGGAAGACAAAAAGAAAGCCGTGCTTTGATGGATCATATGTGTCTCAGTAAATGTTGCGGCCCGTAAAGCTGCACATTTACTACAGCCCGCAAGGCAATCTTGCAATCGCTACACTTCCTAAATATCTAATGACTTAGAATTTATTAACCAATTAAGCCTGGATAAACACATTTTCGGCTAAATCGATTGACCTGAACTCTACTCCAAACTTTAGCCCAAGCGCTAATCTAAACTCTAAAGCTTACCGTAGGGCTGCAAGATTTCTTGAAAAGTAGTGACTGCAATATGTACGGGCTGTTTTTAGTAAATGTGGCAGTTTCATGGGGTTTTACTGCCATACATACACCATTTAGTATAGTTTAGTTTAGTTTAGTTTAGATATGAACATAAATGAATTTCGTTGAAACTGACGTGTCCATACCCAATAGTATCGCACGGTTATAATGTATTTGGCCTTTACTTAGTAACATTGTCAATTCCATATCTTATCTTCAGTCGTGACTTGACTCCCTTATGGGCATGTTATATCATTCTTTTTAGCAGTATATGTTATTACGTCAAAACGTATGCTCTATTTTTGGTTCTACACTGTCTGCATACCAACGTCATTTTCAAGAATCAATAAGGAAGTCCTGCTTGCGTTACAAAGTTTTCTTTCGTCTCGCTCTCAATCTTATACCTTCATTTTGCTTCGAAAGCCCCTAGTTAAGACTTTAACACCAGAATTTGAGGAAATTTCTTTACCCCGATGCTATTAAAACCGAAGTATTAACGTTCGTCCTCAAAGGTGCAACATTTCCAAAACATCGTACAAGGGTCAGAGAATAATATAAAGATATTTGATAGTGTGAAAATTAGAACACAGGAGCAAGAAGAAATCGCAAATAAAGACAATGAAGCCTAAGCAGACTGGGCTGAGAAGACGGTCACTAACTCATAGAATGTCAGAACTCCCAAAGTTATTCATCGAGAACGCGCCTCTGTCTTGATTTGCTCAGATCCTCTTACACTGGCATCCAAAAAGTAATTTTGCGGGATTGCCCATGTCTATGGAGAAAAGCAGAGTACTTTAAACAAACGATTATGACTTAGAACCCGAATTATTTCGTGTTCTGTCCGAATTAAGATTGTCTATATTCAATCATGGTAGACGCTTTTCGACTTATTTGTCAGTGACAAGTGAAAAGATGTTATGCCACTTATTCAATACTCCAGGCAGAAATATGTCCTTTGTCATGGCATGCCTTTATTGATCCGAATCTAAATAGGCAGGTAAAAGAACAGCAATGAATGCTATTAAAAACGTAATTAGAAATGCAATGAAAAATAGACGATCGAGGACAATTTTTAAAATCTTCCATTCCTGGCGTTCTTTGACGGAATCCGAGTTATGAGCTTTTGCATTTAATTGCATCACCTCCCAATTTATTGACTTCAGCAGCCTTTCCACTCGTGTAGAACCATGACAAGTATACCCTTTAAAGCAGCAGGTGAAGGACTTGACAAAATTTCTGCCAATATTACGATTTGTCTTGGATGGAACAAAGCCGTTTGTTATAACTTCGAAACTTCCATCTGCCTCGGTTTCAAAATGAGTCTCGAATCGTCGAATGTTTTTGTCTCTTAAGTTTGCCGTTGTCTTAGGGGCAAGGTAGCTTCCTATGTAATCTATTAAAATGAGCTTTACCCATCGTGGCAACGGAAAACCGTCCTTTTCCCTTTGACTGTAATGAATGGTCAATATGACACATGTTGTAATTAAAGACAGAAGACTTTCAATCATAATAAGGACATAAAAGATTCCAAGGACGGATATTTGATCGGACGTTCTTGGAAGGTTATCATTCACAAGTTGCAGAAAAACGGCTATTGCCAAGAGAATAGTTATTGTCAAGCTGATTCTCTCTCCTGATTCGGGAGGTAAGAAGAATCCAGTCAAAATAGATGCAGCTACAAAAATGCAAGGTGTAATCACATTAAAAAGATAATACAAAGATTTCCTCTGAATCAAGATAACTAACGTAACATCAGGGAAAGGATTTGGGCAGCATTTGTAATACACAAGATTTTTTTCTTTGTAAGAATCGATTACTTTCCACTCGGTACTTTCTGCAAATTGACTAGTAATAATAGGCCTTGAATCTTTTTCCATGTTAATTCCACTGATATCGTAAGCCCAGGATCCAAATTTTAGAGAACATCGTTGTTTATCGAAGGGGAATTTTGCAATGTTGATACTACACGTGCTTGTAAATGTAGCAGGAGCAAACCAGAAGTTAGATCCATCAGATCGTATTCTTATCTTTGTCTTGAACTTTTCTTGACCTCCACTAAAACCTTTATCAGCACTAAAATGAAAAACACTTTCGGATTACAGATTGCTCGCCTTAATGATTAGGTGAAAGCCAAACGTCATAAAGTGATGTGAACTATCAAAGCGGATACTGTTCTCAGACAAAATGTTTGCTGCCATCAATTATAAACCCGATTGATATAGTCGTTATTAATTGTACCGTTATTAAAATTTTTTCTTGTCCATAGCGAGATGACGACTAGGATTTTCCCGTTTAAGATAATCATTCATGCTATTCCTAATACAAGACCTACTTCAAGATTTTTTTATACAAGAAACACATCCAAGTTTAGGCTGGATGTTTTTAAATTTTAGTTCTTAATTTTTTCTGATATGTTGAACTTGTTATACGGAACTCTCCCTACTATAATGTCCTTCACCAACCATTCTAAATCCAGACAAGGACTTTCAGTTTTTTTAGATGTTAAGCGGATGAGTCCAGATGATTATGATGATGAGTATCTACAATTCGTTTGAAATGGTGAACAAAGCAGTGACAAATAGTAGACATTTATTATTTACTATCATTTTTATTTCCTATCATGGACTCCTTCCAGTCTTGTTAAAATTTTGTTGCATTTTATTTCATATTAACATTTTGTTTCTTGACCGTTCTATGTCTCTCACTAATTTAAGCTTTATGATTCGTCTATAAGAATATGTATGCTTTTATGGTAAAATGCGATACTTGCTTTGTGACCCTGTTTCCTTCCATAAGTTTCAACGTACACAGACGATTCTAGTAAAGTATTCATTGTCGTTATCATAGTCGAATTCAAGCAATCACATGCTCTTAGTAGCAAAAACATTACTGACATTTCAACATACGAAGCCGAACGTAACCTTGACTACCAAATAAATTTCAAACTAGTTGACATGGCAGTGGAAGTGAAAATCCTTTGTGAAAATACTCTCCCGATTACGACAGTAATTGCACAAAGTACTACGTTAAATTAAAAGGCAACCTTACTTGTTATACAGGGCCACGTCAGGTACCCAGATGTAACTTGGGTCTATTTGCAACTCTCTAACTCCATTCCAATCACTTGAATTCCACCTTAACAGTTGGTTTTTCCATGCCTACAGTGAGAAAAGAAACTAAACTTATTAAAAGTATCTTACATTGGAGAAGATATATTAGAACTGTTGTAATAAGGTACCGTAAGCAGCCGTGATCTAGCGCATAAGACAACTGCAAGTCAAAGATTGCAGGTTTAAATGCCCTTCACTACAAGAAACAGGGGTGAATTTAGGGCGAGGTCCATCAGTTCCAGAACTCTGCCAAAATATAATAGATTTTTCACATTTCATTTCAGCCTTAGGAGAACTCAATTTCCCCCCTTATCTTCAAAGCTTTAAGCTATGCTGATACCATCATGGTATGTTTTTTCCAGGAACTCACTCAAAATATGGTCTAGATTCGCCCCTGAGAAAAGTTACATTGTCGAGAGAGGTTAACGAGAGTCCACTCTTTAACAATCCTCACGTAGTAGGACACTTTCGAATTTTGGTATGGAAGTTTGCTACACGCCATATCAAGTACTAAACAATAGTAAATACAGATCTTTAATTATTACTCTTTGTTACAATTTGAGTCGTGACAAGGATCTTAAACTGTCACTTTTGAATGATTAAATATATCTACAAGTAGATTCTAAGGTGTGGAAATGGGAGGCAATTAGCACCTTAAGCGATTTTTTTATGTACTAGGGAGTCACTGCTTATCAAGGCTAAAAACCACTCGAGGATAAGGGTTAACGAGATTGATAGACTTACAGGTGAATGTCGACGAATGAAAGGAAAGAAAGATATGAATCTTATGAATAAAATTTGATGACTTATGAGGATAGTTGCGACGAGTGTTTATTGACCTTTGATTTGAAGATGCCCATGTTGTAGTCCTCTGGCAATCTTGTGGCAACGTGTTCCACAGATGGAAGGTTCGTGGAAAAAACTCTGTTCATGGAAATTCCGTTTGATGTTAGGCACATGAAGGATGAAAGGAAAATTCTTTGCAGTGGTGTTAGCAAGACGCGTTCTTGCTGTAAAAGATTTACGAGGAGGAACTACGGATTGAAGCTCAGTCGAGCACTTACCATGGAAATACCGGTAGAGTAGAGAAAGACTAGCAACGTCTCTTCTGTGAGAAAGGGGCTGTAGAGAATTGAACAGATCATCTCCGACAAGATTGCGAAGCCGATTTTGAACTCTGTCAAGGCAAGAAAGAGTGCTCTGAGCAGCACCTCCCCAGATGTGGCAGCAATAGTCCATCTTAGGGCGTATCTGACTTTCATATAAGTAGAGGATTGCATCAGGCGTCAGATACTTTCTGGAGCGGTAAAATGATCCAACCATTTTACCAGCAATTTTAGCAACAGATTGGATGTAAGTATTCCATTTTAGATCTGGAGTGAAAGTCAGTCCTAGGAGCTTATCAAGGCAAGGGGCTTCTTCAAGAAGAGAGCCATTCATTTCAACTGAAGCAAAACTAGGATCTGAACGTTCATGGTGAAAGGAGAGAAGCTTGGTTTTAGAGGTGTTAAAAGTAACAAGCCCATTCAACCACATGCTCCATGTCAGAAGAGAGGGAATCCGCAAGACCTTGATAACCAATGCTCTCCGAGGTGCAGCCATAGACAGTTGTGTCGTCTGCATAGATGTCATTAAATGATCTCAGAATGTGATTTGGAAGATCATTAATGAAAATCAAGAAAAGAGTTGGGTCTAGAATAGAACCTTGAGGTACACCGGCGTTGATACAATGTGCTTCGGATTTCTGCCCATTAACAACTACTGATAGACCTATCAGAGAGAAAGGATTTGATTGTTTAGAAGACATTGCCAGATATTCAATGGCTAGCAAGTTTGTGAAGCTACCGTTTGTGCCAGACCTTATCAAACGCTTTAGATATGTCAAGAGCCACTGCTCTAGAAACAAAGCCCCCATCAAGAGATTCACTGATCCTATGAGAAGTTACAGTCAGCACATGAGCAGTTGAAATCTTGCAGTACGAAATCCATATTGCTTGTAACTAAGTAGATTGCTTTTGTTGAGGTGATTGACAACTGCTTGGTTTATCATGGATTCAAACAACTTCTAATGACACTAAGGAGACTGATTGGTCTATACGGAGATGAAGAAGACTGCTCACCAGTATTTTTGAATACTGGACAAACCGACGAAATTTTCCACGGAGATGGAAAGCATTTCTCTTTTAAGCAACGATTGAATAGCTTTG
>JANTCA010011159.1:0-27249 GCA_024741275.1 Chironex yamaguchii | reverse complement strand
TTATGTACTAGTCAAAGGTTTTCTAGACCACAAAGAAGTCACCTTATCGAATGTCTATAGGCCGCTGGGAAATAATAAACAGTTGATTAAAAAGATTTTTGACCTAATATCGGTGGAAACCTCAGGTGTACTAATATGTGGAGGAAACTGGAATATTCAATTGTGCCCAATCATGGACTCTTCAAATAAAATAAAAAAAAGATAGGATCTGAAGCAGTATATGTTAAATAGCTGCTCAAAGAATTAGGCATGATCAACATATGGCGAGACCTACACCCTCATGATAAATATTTAACTTTTTTTTCTCATTGCAGACTTCTTTGGTGAAGGTGAAAATGTTTTAATCATACAACCTGATTACAAATGGGGCAAAGATAGACACCTGACAAAATTGCTAAGACCAAGACTAGATGAAGCCAAAGGCCTTGTTGAATCTGTTACCAATTGGACACTGGCAGAATCTATGTTTGCTTCTGTGCATGAGCACAATGCTAAATATTTCTTTGGCACAGGGAAAGTGACTGAACTTGGTCAAGAGATCCAGAAGCTAAAGAAGTCAAAAGGTGTAACATCTGTCTTCTTGAACACAGAAATGTTATCCAGTAAGCAACTGAATTCACTTGAAGATGTGTGGTCATGTAAAGTGTTGGATCGTTACCGTGTTGTATTGGAGATCTTTAAAATTCGTGCACAAACCAAAGAAGCCAAGCTGCAAGTTAAGCTAGCAGAAATATCGTAT
The DNA here is from genome assembly GCA_024741275.1 of Chironex yamaguchii. Lineage (NCBI taxonomy): Eukaryota > Metazoa > Cnidaria > Cubozoa > Chirodropida > Chirodropidae > Chironex > Chironex yamaguchii. Next base: position 26,510 of record JANTCA010011159.1, on the reverse strand, counting down.
TTAAAGTAAGTTATGTTTACATTATGGTCATAATAGACATGCCAGTTGGAAAACATAATCTGCTAATAAATGTAACTACCATGCTCATAATATTTAAAGCAAGAGGATGAAAAAGCAAAGCTTCAATATGCCTCGGCCTTTCAAAGCTTGAATTACAATTTACAATTTTTGAAAACCAGCTTAGAATAATACATCACACTACATTACAACTTGTTATGCAAAATTACTTATTTTTAACTCTATAATGTTAATATCAGCCTGTGTACTGTTAATTTCCAATATTCAGACTACATGTCAAACACATCCATAACAAACGAGCTTTCTATTATTCATACCTCTGGTCTCTTGAATTTGCTGCAAGCGATTCTGATTACACTATACAATGGGATGGAGTGAGGTCAGTAACAAGTTTATTTTACCTGCATCTGATGTTAAATGATTAACACGTGATCTGCTTAAATATGATTATAAATATGTTTGTAATTTTGCCATAGATCTCACTTAGCTATGACTGATCAGGGTAAATTTGATCAACAGAAAGGAGGAACCATGTCTATGGGTGGTGCAGGTGAAACCCAGTTGGAGAAAGATAAACGGAAGTTGACTACTTTAGAGGGGAAGATTAAAAAAGCACTGAAACATGTCAAGGAACATCGAGATTTGCTGAGAACCAAACGTAGTCATATGAATTTTCCAGTAGCTGCAATTATAGGATATACAAATGCAGGTAAGGAATAAACATGAAAACAATTATTAAAGAATTTTTTATTGTTTTTTTGACCAGTAGTATTTGTTTATAGCCTTAATGATCTGTTTTCAGATTCTGTTCATCTGCGAAATCTGTTACATTAAAACCGAGACTCTTTGATACAACAGTCACTTGACTTCAAGGTCCGAAGGCCATTGAACTCAGTTTGAGCTTTAGCGTACTTGATATTTCATGTTTGGTTATTCATTGTGTATAACAGTGTCTTTAAAAAGGGTGATTAGATAGGCAAATTTGGCAGATGAAAACTACTTACGGACAACTTATACTTGAAACCAATCGATCAATCAGCCATGCCAGGCAATTTTCCATTGGTAATGTTTGTCAGCATTTGATAGAAGTTAACAAATAAGAGGAAAAGACTCGCCAAATGCAAGTAGGTGACGAAGATGACATGAAACAGGACAAGAACATTTGGTGAAACCATCATCATCTTTACTAGTATTCACGAGCAAGGTAAGGACATGATCATGGCTGCCCATTACACTGATATTTCAAAGACTGACTTAGTTTAAATGTTAACAAACACACAACTAAGTTCATATGAAAATCACAGATTCTACTTTTATTCTCAAGTGACAGGTACATGACCTATCAAAAACACATGACTCAGTTAAGGGACTGATACTCTGTTGCTTCCGTTTGCACTTGCCAGGTATTAGTCCTGTAAGTATTAAATTTTCCAACCCATCAGCACGATAGATACATCCTAAAAATGTCATATGTTGTTTAGCTATATAATCATATCAAAATTCCCTCTGTAGTTTTGCTCCTTCTCCAAACTTCTACTTTTGTCATGTGATCTTTCCCTATTATTCCTAACACCCTACGAACACACCATGCTTCAAAACTGTTAATCAGCTGATCATCTTTGAGAGAGCAAGGGTCTCATATCTCATTTCATGGTAACTGTATGCCATTTTTGTCATCTCCCTGAGTTAACTATTGATGCTGTTGTTTTATTCTTTGACTTATTTTATTTTGAAAGGTAATTCTTTTAAATACTTTGTTCACTAGTTGCACGGTCAATATTTTGAAGAGGTAACCAAAGCTTTGCTTGAATTTTTAATTACCTGTTGGTTAAGACAGCACATTGTCATTTCAACATTAGCAGTCTGTTGCTGATATTGTAGTTTACATAGTGTTGCTGCAAGGCAGTTGGATATGACCATTGCTTTAAAACATGCAAGATTAAAGTGTTTGATCCTATGACAATCTTATTAGGGAACATATTTGTGTATGCCTTTTTTGATCGCGATATCATACTTTGTCTACTGAAACACTTTGAAGGTAATTACAATTTTATTTTCAACAGGAAAGACTTCACTTGCTCGTGGTCTTGCTCGAGATTTTTCTTTAGAACCAGAGGACAAACTTTTTGCCACTTTGGATACTACAGTCCACAGAGGAAAACTCCCATCCCATTTACCTGTGCTATATGTTGACACAGTTGGTTTCATTTCAGAACTACCTCATCAGTTGGTAGATTCATTTTCTGCTACTTTAGAAGACGTGAAAAATGCTGTAAGTAGTGTTTTTAATGGATCTTAAAGTTTCAATCAGTTTTTTTGGTTGCTAATAAAATTTTAACTTTATAAAGAAACAGTTGTGTTCAACAAAGAATGTGCAGATTTCTTGCTAATTATTCTGACCTATCATTATGGTAAAGTGATCCAAGTGTAAACAGATATGATTTACTTTGTATAGAGGGCAGATGGGCAGGCAATGGATCAAAAGTGTTGCTTGGTTTGAAAATGGCATGTTAGTGCAAACTATGTCCACAATCAAATGTGTAAAGTCAAAGTTTGTGAATTAGACAAATAGTTCCTGGTAATGTAAGCTTAGCAATCCATCATAAAATTCTCTCCTTTCAAGTTAACAAATGCAGATTATCAATATTTGTCTTAATTACTGTCACTGACAGAATTTTAATAAAATGATATTTTGTGTCTTAAGAAATAATAATTGGGAACTTCTTTGAGATTGTAGATCTCAGAAGCAAGACAAGAAACAAACACTGGCCTGTAGATACAAAGAACAAGTGTGCTTTCATGTTTGTAAGGCATAAGAATATAACGTCACACTCAAAGAAAGTTGGTTATACCTTGCAAAGAAAAAAAGTCATGAGAAATGTTGTGATGGATAGCAAGCATGCTTAAAAGAATGACACATGCTATATTGCAAGACCATTTGCTTCCAATGCACCAGTTTACAACTTTGAACTGCAGTTCTGTTGTGTTAAGAATTAGGGTTCTGGTCATATTCATTGTCATGTGTTTCTCCCATTCGGGCTTTGGTGTGGAAATTTTCAAATAAGAAATTGTAAAGCACCTGGCTCAAGCAAATGAAAAGCACGTTGGTTTCTACAACAAGAGAATGTAACCAATAGGAGCATAGAAATTATTTTTTATTGTTTCATTGTACATTGATTGTTCTTCAGTATCCATTTTGCTTGATCAAGTATGATTTTTAAATTTTGTTTGAAGTCCAGGTCTAAGAAATAAGGTTGTTATTGCTTTCTAGGATTTGCTGTTGCATGTGAGAGACGTAACACATCCTGAGTTTGATTTACAAAACAAGACTGTCCTTGAAGTCTGTAAGAAGCTTAATTTAAGGGATGAACTTTTGGAAAACATGATCTTTGTAGATAACAAAGTAGATTTAAGGTAAGAATAAGGTTTACTGTACGAGGACAAAGGATGTAGTTATTCATTACCCAAATCAGCCTCGTGATTCCAAAATTTGTGTTTTTACTATGATTCTGAAGGCAGTCTGAAGATGGATCTCAAAATAGATGGCACTTAAACGTCAGCTATGACAGTGTATGGGTCAAGTCAAGTCACAATCGAGGGTAGCTTAATTGTTATGGTGCAGGTGTTCAAACTGGATAAAGCTAAATTGAAATAACGATGAGAATTTGACAGGCAAAAAGTATCACAGGCAACAAAAAAGACATAAGAAAGTCAAACAAGCTCAGGATGAAGCCCTTGGTGAAAGCCCTTGTACCCACAACTGTAGAGAGGGAGGTTAAGAGCAAAAGAAAGAGAAGGAAGAAGCAAAAGAGAATGGATAGACAACATCCATTCTCATCCAATGGGAAGAAGGACTGGAAACATTATGGAGAGCATAGGAAAATTCCATCATCTACAGCATTTAATGATCTACAGCATTTAGTGATCTACAGCAATGGAACTACTACAACTGTTATGTAAAGTTTTATGGAACTGGGATCTCAATACTCGGCTTCTCCTCTCACCATTTGCAAGAAATTGAAAGAGCTAAGAAGTAATTTGAATGCCATCAGTGCAATAAGTGTCTTTGTTTGGTAAGCTCGCACCTACTTATCATTATGCTTAGTTATAAAATGTGTTTAGATCACACCAGGTATTTTCTTCAGATCTATTTATGGACAGGCATGTATTCTTTACTAGCAAAACAGTCTTAGAAACAGGACAAGGTTTTCACTTGCTTTCATGAGGAAAAAAATTAAGCATTAACGAAAGCAACTTCTCATCCACTTGTTTTCACATATGTTTAGATCTGATAAAATCTGTGTAACATTGCAATTGTGAACTTATTGTATGATCAGTGGAGGACACTTGCCAGCTTTTTCTTGGGGGGTGAGGGATGGCAAAAATTGTCGAAACCATGCCCTTCAATTTATAGGAAATCACCTATCATATGTATTGCCTTGTGTTGTATTGTCTTGTATTGTCTTCGCATAACAATGATAAAGAGGTGAAAATAAGCATGGTCTTAACGACACCTTTCTATGGAAACAAGATCCACCACTGCCCAATAAAAGCTCGAAGTGAAGATCCCCCACAGAAGTCCCAGAGTACACGGTACTAAACCCACACACCTACAAGCAATGCAATCGGTATAGCACGCAGAAAGAATTTAATCATGTAGGCATGAATTACGCTATCTAGCATATGGAGCAATGTGAATAGGAGGAACGAAAGTGAGATCTGTAGGTACAATACAACTGCTATTCACCTGTAGTCATTCAAAAACAAATAGCTGAAGATCCTATTGGCCACATCCAGTTTTGCGAGGGACATAAGAAACGTGCGATTCCATTGATGCTTGACGAGCTCAACAGACGATTCAACAATGAAAATATTGAAGTTTTGGCTACTCTGGATTCACTAGATGCCTCAAAAGAATCGTACTTGCGCCATTATATCATGTCCCCTATAGTTTCATGCTTTAAAGGTTGGATTACCATCAACACTGAATGGCTCAAATCTAAATGTGAAGGAGCAGCGATTGTTGTAAAAGCTGGTAGGGCATGAACTTTTACAGCAGTTTGGAACAGCTTGTCAATGTGTCTAAGACGCTTCTAGTTGGCACAGCAACAGTTGAACCTAGTTTTAGTGCAATAAATCGTGAGCTTTGCTGGAGTTGCAACTGCTTAGATGCTGTGGATGAAGAAAGACGTTCTCAAATCCCTCGATTTGGATAAAGTGTTGGACCATTGGGTTAATCAAAAGGAAAGAGTAGTGCCCTTGAACAAAACTATTAGCTAACTTGAAACTTAATTTGGTGATGCTTGAGGAGGAGAGTCATAATCTATTTACAATTGTAAACATGGAGAACCAGTTGCAGTAGGTCTGCTGTCGGATCCCGAGAGTGTACTTTTGACGACCTTATAAATTAATTAAAAACCAAAACAGGAACATTGCAACACAATCAGGCCTTTTACAGAGCAAAAACTAATGCATATAGGTATGACAAGTGTGTAAAAACGTATTACAGTTGGATTTTTTTAAAATTTAATGGGGGTGGCAGCCCCCTCACCCCCATTTGTACGCCACGGTGTATGATCTATTTACCAAGTGTGACCCATGAAACTGGAGAACATTTTCAATTCTTTGTCAAGAAAGGTCAATGAAGCACTATTTGTATTGAAGGTATCAAAGCACTAGATGTTTCTAACTGTACTGCATCATCTAATTGCACTGCAGCATCTGAATGCACTGCAGCATTTAAATGCACTCCAGCATCTAAATGCACTGCAGCGTCTAAATGCACTGCGGCATCTAAATGCACTGCAGGATCTAAATGCACTGCAGCATCTAAATGCACTGCAGCATCTAAATGCACTGCAGCATCTAAATGCACTGCAGCATCTAAATGCACTAGGGCGTCTAAATGCGCTGCAGCATCTAAATGCACTGCGGCATCTAAATGCGCTGCAGCATCTAAATGCACTGCAGCATCTAAATGCACTGCAGCATCTGAATGCACTGCAGCATCTAAATGCACTGCGGCATCTAAATGCGCTGCAGCATCTAAATGCACTGCGGCATCTAAATGCACTGCAGCATTTAAATGCACTGCAGCATCTGAATGCACTGCAGCATCTAAATGCACTGCAGCATCTAAATGCAATGCAGCATCTAAATGCACTGCAGGATCTAAATGCACTGCAGCATCTAAATGCATTGCAGCATTTAAATGCACTGCAGCATTTAAATGCACTGCAGCATCTAAATGCACTGCAGCATCTAAATGCACTGCGGCATCTAAATGCACTGCAGGATCTAAATGCACTAGGGCGTCTAAATGCGCTGCAGCATCTAAATGCACTGCGGCATCTAAATGCGCTGCAGCATCTAAATGCGCTGCAGCATCTAAATGCACTGCAGCATCTGAATGCACTGCAGCATCTAAATGCACTGTGGCATCTAAATGCGCTGCAGCATCTAAATGCACTGTGGCATCTAAATGCACTGCAGCATCTAAATGCACTGCAGCATCTAAATGCACTGCAGCATCTAAATGCACTGCGGCATCTAAATGCGCTGCAGCATCTAAATGCGCTGCAGCATCTAAATGCACTGCGGCATCTAAATGCACTGCAGCATCTGAATGCACTGCAGCATCTAAATGCACTGCGGCATCTAAATGCGCTGCGGCATCTAAATGCACTGCAGCATCTAAATGCACTGCAGCATCTAAATGTACTGCGGCATCTAAATGTACTGCGGCATCTAAATGCACTGCAGCGTCTGAATGCACTGCAGCGTCTAAATGCACTGCGGCAGCTAAATGCACTGCAGCAAGTGTGGCAAGTCTTCCAAAAACGGCAAACAAATTATTGAAATGTCATAGATTGTATATAAATTTTGCATTTGGGCCTGTTGTTTAAATTAACTCTGAGACCATGAGACATGAACATATTTGATATGATTTATTGTTAATTTGAGTTGATATGTTCGTGGGTTTCGATTTTAAATTCTTGATCAGAGAAAGATGCTTCACCTTTGTAATGCACAACACATGTTTCAGTGCAGACCATATTGTTGATAATATTCCTATGTGCTTTTTCAACATATATTGATACTTTTCTCTTATTTTCTCTTGAAGCACAAAATGGTCATATTACTTCTCCAACAAAAAGGAAGAACTTCACAATTTTCCCCGTTATAATACAGAAAATATCATTGGTGTCAGTGCAACTGCTTATGTGGGATTAGATAATCTGCGAGCAGCAGTAGAGAAGAAAATATTCAAAGTGACCAAGAAAGACATCACCAAGTTGACTGTACCTTCAGATGGAGAGGAGTTAAGGTTAATAGAACAATGTATAACTATCACTACATAGCGAAAGCTAAAAAAACATATTGTACATATATATGCCACTATAATGCAAATCATGTCAAAGGGACTTTTATTTATGGATTGATTTGGCTACTAACATCCATTTTTATACTTTTTATTGTCACTTTGTTTATCTTCACCCTATTTGTATCCATTTTTTGTATGCGCTCTTTTAGACTTATTTGTAATTGTAGCTTTGCTCTCATTTTGTTTGCTGTTTTGTGTATTCAGTTGGGTTTTTTTAAAAACCTGTTATCTTTTAAGTCTCTCTTGGTATAACTATGTGTGCAATCCCATCATGGGAAGATGGATGCTACTTTTACACCTTGTTTAAACTGGTTTGGAAGTCCTTGGTTATGTGGTCAATCATACTGCATGTCAAAGTAATCCATAGCGATCATTTGTTATTCTCTTGCAAATCAGAGTATCTAGCCTATGGCATTTTTCCTGATCTATCTGTCTAACCTACAGGATTAAAACTCAATTCAAATCTCCTTTCTAGGTGGCTGCATCATGAAGCAACCGTGTTAGAAACGTACATGAATGAGGATGGCACTTTTACACTTGATGTTATTACAGATCCAGTTATCATGGGAAAGTACAAAAAGAAATTTGGTAAGGAGACATAAACTGACATGATTTGTAATGTATCATCGTTAGGAATTAAATGCCTATAAAAAGTAATAATAACATGCATTAAATAGTCACGACTACAAGAAAAGTTCAGTGTTCAGTCGAACTTGGTATTTGTGTAAGGATGACCAAATATCTACACAACTTCACACTTGTCTCTTTACACCACGTGATACAGAAAAACCTATATGATGCTTGCTATGTTACATCTCAATATGCAGATAAACGTACTATAGCCCAGTGTGAGAAGTTTACAATTTGCATCATAGCTGGGAATTAATCCTGTAGATGTTTTGCTGTCATGATTTTATTGGAGTCAGATGCCACTCAAAGCCTTTATTATACTGGATTACCAATGCTCATGATCCAAATACCTTTCTCAAGGTGAAATATAAAACTATTTAGTTCTTCAAAAGTATACATACTTACCTCCAACACTTGTATGTACCAGCAGAGCATTTTGTGATACTGCGGATTGTTGGTGAACTATGTAATGACTTGCAATTGGCTTAACTGCTCTGGACCCCTTTATCATGGTTGAGCTCAAGTCACACGTCAAGCAATATCGACCAAATGTGCGTGGATACTGGGTGCCACCAAATGATTTACACCCCTGGTGCAGGATCCTGATTTGAGTTGACATAGAATCAAGTAAAACCAACTAGGGGATGACAATAATAGATGTTTTTATGTCTGTTTACATATGTGAAATTAATATCTGTATTGTTTAAAACATTGAAGGTTTTCCCTTGCATTTCGTGCCCGTGGTATCAGATCCAACAGTACAGAGAATATTTTTTTTTGTTTTGACTGTTAAAACATTTCATTGAATTCTTTTCGTTTACAGTATTATACTGATATTTCAGACTCCAACATGATAGTGTACAGTATTTCTGATTCTCGTTTAAAGTTTTGTACCACTAAAACCTTTTATATACATGAACATCCTTGCATATACATGTCTTTGTAAAGATTGGCACTGTCATACAGAGCAGGGTATTATAGATAGTTATTAGTTGGTATACAGTAGTACGCTAGGTACTGTTAGGTAGTTGATGCAGCATATTTTTCAGCAGTATTGCAGTAGTTTCAAGTTTACTACATATTTCACAATAGATAACTGTGGATTTTGACGAAATCAGGATTTTCATTGCTTACTCTGTTCCGTCTCTTGGCTAGCAAAAATTGACATTACTGAGATCTAAAACTTTGGCGTGCAGTTTTATAATATGAAGCATGATGAATTAATGTAATGTAGATGACAGCATAGATATTATTTTTCTGTGTTACATTAAAACAGTTATCACCTTTGACAATGGACACCCTTGACAGCTCTTATTTATGTTATCAATGCATTTTGCTATCAAAAGTCACCCTTTTTAAACAATTTAGTAGGGTCGGAGACATTTTGCACGTAGGTAGTGACAGATTGGTCTTGTGTTAAGAACAGAAATCAAGTTATGATCATGACCATCAGGGCATACAACCCAGGTTTAATTACTGCAAATCCATGCCTTTCCTACTAATCGTCTACTCATGTTATTGGCTGTCTGTCAATTGGGGTTGAACTACTAATAGTCTTTCAACCTTTCCTATTGAACTCTTTAGCTCATTAGGAAATGCATCAGGTGTGCAGTCATGAGACCCAGGTTTGATGCCCCGGTGATCATAATCATAACTTAAATTTCTGGTAAATATTGTCCAGTCTGTGTACTCTGTTATACTATACCATTTGTCATTACACAAAATGTACTATTTAAATGGGGTTTTAATCTAAAACACTAAAAGGTATTATTCATGAGACGTAATCTGTTGTTACATAACCACATCCTTTTAGGATCAAAGTTTGCATATGGTTCAATTTGCGCAATAGGGCATGAAAGTGTGAAGTGAGACATTATGGTGTTAGCCCTTGTTCAGTTTTTCTAATTTTATTTAGACAGAGTGTAAACAGCTGTCGGAGGTATTGAGACATTTCATTTAAGTAGTCTAGTAGTGTGACCAACAATGAGCATTCATGTGATATTCGTAACATTTTAAATAATACATACCAATAAATACCTTTATAAATACTAGTCTTATTTCTTTTTATTTATCTTTGCCCATCAATGACCCATTCATTGGCACGTTTTGAATTCGTTACCACTTTGAAAGGAAAGAACTAATGCCTTCCTGTTTCAGTTATTATCCTCAATGCAGTTGTTGTTGTTGTTACACAGTGGTGTCCAATATTTTGTTAAAAAAAGTCATTTTATGCACTTTCTCGTCGTGGTGAGAAAAGATCATAAAATTATTAACGAATTATTAGTGTTCTTCTACATTTACAATTAGACTTATTACTTCATACCAAATGAAGCTTAGATCTTGGTACACAGTTTCTTACGTTTGGGACCAAATTGAATGCTAAATATTTATTTAAACAAAAATCACGCATTTTTCTCACCATTCTTATTTCTCTGTCCTTTGTTACCCATCACACTCTCGTAGTTGGCGCTATCCTCCCCAATCTTAGCGTTCACGTCACCAGTTACCACCAGCATGTCATGTGGGTGTATGCTGTCGATTATCCCCGGTAGTCATGTATAGACCCTATCCTTGATTTTTTGTCTTTTAGTCTGCATTTTTAATTGGGGCATAGACATGTAGGATGGGTAATTTGATATTCTTAGAATAAAACTTTGCTGTGATGATCCTTTTTGCCTTCTTTGTCATCATCACCTCTACACCTTCTCTGTGAATATCGTCATCACCACCTGAGTACATTATTGTCTCCCCAGTTGCTAGCTGCATCTTACCCTGTCCAGTCTGGTGTGTCTCACTTATTCCCATAATATCAATTCCTTTCCCGTCTAATTCATTGGCAGCTTGTGCAACGTTACAACTTCTAAAAAAGGTTTGGACGTTCCAGTGACCAATTTTTACCTTGTGTCTTGGGTGTACTATAATCCTCAGCATCTTTGGGGCATCCTCACGGCTTTGGCCCTGATGTGTCTTACCACCACTCCCATTGGAGGTGAACACAGTGCCTTCAGCGATGTGTGAGTTTGTTCTGCTTCTGGTTTTTGTAATTCATGATTTTTACGGGCTGGGATGCTTGGTCCCATGCCGACCCCCTGTACCCTGGGGAAGGGTGGTTGTCTGTCATGGTGTTCTTCCTTTAGGGATTTTAATGGCTCCCCAGACAAACCGTGATAGCAGGTTCAAGCCCTTTTGGTGGCATAGAACTAGTTTTACTCTGATTCTGGTCACCCATGCCCCTATTGCATTAGCAATGGTAGAAGCCGTGCCCACTCCTTCCCATGTCCCCACAGGAACACCCACATTAACGTGGCATGGAGGTGCTCAGTGATGCAATCATAAAGGCATGACCATCTAAAATTCACCTCTGAGAAACAACGTTCCGTAGCTCAGTTGTCAGATTGTAGTGACGCAATCATCAAATCATGACCTCTGAAATTCATCTCTGAGAAACAACGTCTCATAGCTCAGTTCTCAGAGCATCTGCCTGGTAAGCAGAAGGTCATGGGTTCAGCCCTTGCTCTGGACATACAATTTGTTTCTCACATTGGTGACTCCAGTAAAGAACGCACAGTGAAATCAAATTCAACATCCATACTTTTGCCAAAGGAAAATTCCACTCAGATAAGCACTACTCGATGTATAACTCGCCATGTCAGCCCCGACACACACTCAACACTGTCAGCCTCAAGGTTGTAACTCATCTCGTTCAGCCACAACTCAGCACACACTACTGTTTGGCACTGACATCCTCGTAGATCAGTTGTCAGAGTATCTGCCAAATAAGCAGAAAGTCGTGGGTTCAGCCCCCTTCCATAATTTGGTAAAATAATTTCTTCCTGGTTATAAAATGGCTAGAGGAGTACCAGTACATTGCATAATAAACGGACATTGACATAACTACAAACAATAGGTATGACGCCAGTTATAAACAAAATGTTCCTAGGTGATGCTACTAATCTCTGACATTTGTGGAATGTAACTTAAGAAACCTAGTTATAATTTACACAATTGCTTACTTAATAGGTAGATAAGATTAATAGGTGGATTATCATGTAAAATAGGGAAAGTAAACAAATGGCTTTAATTACTTAGCCATTTCCCAACTAAGACTAATTACATCTGTCGAAATCACAGTTTGCATACAAATCAGCTGACCTATTACACAGTTATTTGGCCCTATTACATATACACTAGGAAACGTGGTGCCCTAAGGTAGGAGAAAAACTAGTGTGTCATAAGGGCAATCCCGAAAAGGCCATGAAATATGACCATAATACAATTGGCATTTGTCAGTCGCCATGCAATGGCGAGCAGTAACTTGGTCATAGTGCAGTTGGACCGGAAGCATGCCCAGACATAGTTGGCAAAACTGCTAGAAAAACAATCTCTCGAACTCGCTGTACATAACGACGACATTGTGAAAAGACCTCGTATATTTTAGTCAGTAATTCCTCTATGAGCAATTAGTTTGCCATTACCAAATGCATGAATTTTTTGTGGTCACTGTTAAAACGCTAATAGGAACCTCATATTAAATCAACAGGGCCCATGCCAGGGGGGGGCGGGGGCAATGGCCCCCACCTTTTAGGAAAGCAATTAATTTCAAAGCTGCCATAAACGCTGAAAGGAAATGTGTTGGAATACGTTGTTTGACCTAGCAAAAGGACGATTAAAGTTATTGAATCATGATAAAAGGAGAGGTTATACCCTAATACGTAAATTACTCCATCTTGCACCACGTAGGTACCCCCGGCTCTCAGTGAAATAACAGCACAGCATTGAAATTACGTGGCACATGGTCTTGTTATCCAAGTAGGAGTGCATCATTTGCAGCCAAAATCTCTACATTCAATAGTTTTTGAACAGCCAGCATTTCATTGCCAATCGCTCACCTTTTGTTATTGCTCTCTTGTACTGCTTTATTATTGATAATAGCGGCATTCCAACAAGTGATGACGGAAAGACAAAGAATTACTGGTACAAGCCAGGAGCTACATCCAGTTGGTTTGAATTGGTAGTTGCAGTCTGTTGAAGGCTTTCAAATATCCCTTTAAAACGTTTTATGATGGTATTCACCCCTTCAAATTTGCATGTCCACCTTACATCAGTCAAAGAAGAAGCTGCCATATGAACAATTTTTCCTTGTTCTTTCTGACATGTAAAGCTTTATGCAAAACTTTATATGCATCAATAATGCCCTTGGCAGTTTGACCTTGCTGAGTTCATGCTTTACAGTCGTGATGGCAAGAATCAATATAGACAACTATTTTGTCATCCCATCATCGACGATTGCGAAGAAAAAGAATGGACTGAAATGGAAATGTTTTAACATGTTCAAAAGTTATCATTCAGAGATTTAACATGATGCATCACTTTGAAAGGCTGCATATGAATGGCTGCAAGTGAAAGGAATAATGCTCATTCTCCCTCTGAATTCCATTCAATTTGTTTTGTTGGCGATGTAAGGGAAATGTTTGTGGAGGTGGGGAAAAGCTAAGAAGAGAAGAATTTTTTTTATTTTGGTTGTGAAATTAAACAGGACATAAGAATCAAGGAAGTAATAAGATTCTAAACTGTTTACAAGCTTTGGGTAGGATCATTTTTTCATGATTTTTAAGAGAACTTATTACATAACATAACATCATTTCATAAAAAGTTAACCTAGTGGCTTGGAAGCTTGCTAATGTCCACTCAGAAAAGATCGAAAAATTTCCTGCAGTTTCGTACAGTTCTGGGCACGTTCGTCACATATTATTTCAAATTCTGGATCTGCCTGAGGAAACTCACCAATAGCCCACCTGATGAAAGATGGTTTCAGCTTGTCAAACTTTTGTTACGCCGCCAAAATATGGCGAAGTGTGCACCACCACTCTTAAAGTAACTCTCAAATAACTTTTACATTTTTTAACAGTCATTCTAATAGTTGTCGAATATGGCTTGATTTGTCGAGAAGATATGCCTATGAAAGTTTATTCCTGCTACTTTCTTGATCTATACAATCCAATGTCTGGGTTCAAATGCAAAAGCATTGATCTTCACTTTCTCAAAAGTATTTGCATCTTTTCTTTTTTTCAACCCTACGCGTTTTATTGTCTTTCTTTGGCTATGGTGCTGTTATAAGGATTGGCCCTTTTTGGGATAGTGTAGTCATCACTCTCTACTACACAAGAACTTGAATTATGTTACATTAGCAAATTTTGTATCAAAGTTGTGACAGTCATTTGTATAGTCATTTTTCTTTGTCATCATAGCCTATACCATGAACAGGGAGGTAGTGGCTGATGGGTGGTGTTGTCACACCCCACCAAATCTAAAATTAATATAGTGTTCGATGTAAAATTCAACAGATAGCATGACCTTCAAACTACATAGCAACAAACGGGCACAATATCAAAAGATAAAGTTACCTGCGCCATATGCTTTATTAGCGATGGAAAAGTTATTGTAGAGTATAGCTGTGAATCCTTGTCAATTGCAAAAAGGTATTCTTTCTTCTGGAACAGATGTTTTTATTTTTTACACAAAAGGAAATAATGAGTGTCTAAAAGTAAAGTAAAGATTCCAAGACAAAGTTGTGAGTGATAGCAGAATCTGTTAAGGCAAAATTATGCAGTCATTTTAGAAACAGTGAAAACTATCAAAGAAGGACATGATCCCGAGCCCTAAGGAAAGAACGTGAGCTGATGGATTTCATCGTGAACATAGACTTCTTAGGCCTCATGGTCAGTAAGTAATGTGCTTGACAAAATAAGCTGGTACCTCGATGCAGTCGCAAATATCGCCCTGATCACTATGTTGCTTAATAGTTTCTTCGAAAGGCTCGACTGTTGTGAACTTTTTCAAGTATTTTCAATCTAAGAACTCAGAATATGGGAAAAATACACATTCAAACGTTAAGCTTTATATAAATTCTCAACATTCAAATCAACCAATCATTAAGACATTTGATCCATTTTTCGTAAGTCGTTCCTTTAAATCAATTAATCAAGCCTTACTGAAGTTACAGTGTTTTTCTTGGGCAGAAGTGTACTTTGTGGTAAACAGCGATATGGGGGTGGGGGGCGAGAGATGGAAATGAAAACATGAAATTGCTATTTTGCTGCGAACAACTGCATTTCAATTTCATAAAAAATCTTCAATTTTTGAACTTACCTAAACATTTTACCTATCTTTTTATAATGACAAGCACCATCCGTTGGTACCACTTAGAGGTCAGTATGTTTGCTTAACATCATTGTTTATTATGGATTAAATACAATTAACTATTACATTGATATGGTGCCACATTTTGTAGCTAAATGTGTCTTAGAGTATTTTTAGGGATTTTAGCACTTTATGAACTGCGTAAATTGCATCTTACATCTGATTAGTTTAATTGTGCATAAGTTCAAATGTAGGAAAACAGTCATGTAACAAAACAAAAATATATTAAACACTGAAGCATGTGGAGATGGAAAACGTTTTATACATGAAACCAAAACAATATTTGGCAAGGATTATGTTTGGTGTAATCCTGAAGACATAAGGTAAGTTATGCAACAAAATGCATTACAATGTATTCATAGAAATGTAGGAAGACAATGAGCATCAGTTTGTAGCAGGAACAGTGAAGATTGGTGAATGTAAGTACAAAACATGCGCCACCTGTAGTGTATTGGCCAAATAGATAGAAATCTAATAAAAGATAATCGGACATGTGTGACTGAAAACATTTCGAGTGAAGCCCTATTTAATACCACGGTGGTTATGATCATAACTGTATTTCTGTTTTTTCCTCTGTTGACTGTATTTAGTGTCTCCTAAAAGCAATACGTAAAGATAAACCAACACATAAAGTCAAACAATATATAAAAACACAGAAAATTGGGCATATTTGACTGATGCGCTTCCTTTCACAGACTCCAAAAGTTGTTACAGGGTTCTGCAGTAACAAAATTTTTACATTTATGTCCCCTGCTAAAAGTAACATAGCATCTGCCATTGTGGCTTTCTTTGCACACTTGGGACAAAGTCAAGTTTTACTTAAGTAATTATTTACAATAATTGAAAGTATGAATGCTAATAAACCTACACCACCCACTTTCTCAGTGACATGAAATGCATCAAAACAACGAAATAAACCCTACAATGTTCCAGCTTTTCTACATGGTGAAAGAAACCTACCGACACACAAAAGTGGATGAGAATGCAAATGCATATTTGTAATCCAGGAAACAAGCTGCTAGTGAATAGTCTATAGGTATAGCTAATAGTTGATGCCTCGGTGAAACTGGCAGTGTTTGATATACTGTGGAATTGATCATTTTTCCTGTGGACTGCCATGGTGCCAACATATCGTCTTCTATGTTCTTTGTGAGTCCTCAAAACTTTGGCATTCGTGATAGGAACAATCACGACATACTCATGTCACTAAAGTTATAAAAAGCATCAATGTCTTTTTGTGCTTCATCTTTATCTTGGGACACAAAGGTGTGATCTTTATTCAGACCCATCTCAGAAATGACACGTCTGCAGTGCTGGATGCAGCTGTCACCATTAATCTCCATTCCAATGACAGGCACTGCAAAGAAGCAATAGAATACTAATCATCCACATGACAATGCCAAACTCTTCATAACTGTAAATAAAGAACAAGCTCATGTAATTCTAAGCATGCAGGATATTGTCTCTACAACATAATTTACATGCTCAATGTTCCCATTGAATTAAATTGCTGTACATGGCTTCTAATAAAATTCAAAAAGGATCATTTTAAGATACCTCATGCTTCTATTCATATGTTTTAGAAAAATTAGGACCTCAAAATTCTTGTTGTCATGAATATTGGAACGTCATCCATATTCTACCTGTCACAACTTTATATGGCACTAGAATCCAGCCTAAACATAATTTTTCAGGACCATCTGTCAAAATCAAATGCACCACTATTTTGGTTTTGTCATTACAGATTTAGTGTCTGTCAAAATAGGCGGCCTTTGTTGCAGCTTGATGTGTTTTAATTTGATCAAACTGTACAAGGAAAATAAACATTGAACAAAAATTAAAGAGATACTCAATATTCTTGATTATTCATGAGTAAAATCTATAAAAATACATTACATTACTTAAAAAAGCTGTTTCTACCATTTACTTGACACTGCTTGAAGTTCCTTCTTAATTAATATTGATCCTTTGAGTTAAATATGGCAGGTGTTTGTATTTCAAGGATCTGATGTGGTTTGAGTATTGGAAATCAGACCAGACACAATGGGTGACAAATTGGTGGTGGAGTTAGACAATTAGCATGTTTTAGGTTGTTCATTGATTGCATCTGGTCATTTACCTTCAGGTTTAAAATTACATATGTTTTCAGATGTTTCCCATAACACATAAATATTACATCAAAATCGTGCCAACTCCTTTGGATACAGTGGTGTAAGTAACAAATTGAACTGATACGAAATAATGTGACATCCAATACAACATACCAAGTGACTTGACTAGTAGGAGAACTGGTCTATCTTTGTCAACAATCTTTCAAAGCAAATGTTTACCGTTTGCCCAGTGTAGAAAATAGTTAATTAATTGTTTACCTGTTTCAACAATTTGGGCATAGTCATCACAATGAAAGATTCTTTTTGCATCCTCACATGACAGACGAAGCTCTTTAGTTTGTATAATATCACATTTTGTCTACGAGAAAAATATAAACTGTTTTAAAAAGTATTGATGTTCAAGCCATCTATTGTACTATATATTATTCATACTAAACATATATCTATGTGTATATGTCTTTGGTACCATAAATATTAATGTATTAATGTATTCATACATCTTACTCAAGTGGAAAATTACTATAGCTGAATTATGAGCCAAGCAGGATCAAACTTTACACTCCAAAGGCAACACTCAAACCAATGTGCCATCCGACAAGAAACACTTAAAAATAACAGTTTACTTGTAAGAGTGACATTGCTCAAATAATATAGCACCTATGTCAAACTTCACTCCAAAAGTGACACAAGCTGTGTGTGGGTGAAAACAAAACTTAATTACAGAATAGCCGCAAGAGTTATTGGGATAAATTCATATACAATTAAGGGGCAGACAACTACACAAGAAATTGTGTTATTTGCATCAGCAGAGTTTGCATGAAGATTACATTTAGAGACTGGATCTGAGCTCAGACAGTCTGAAAAATCAACTTGTTTATTGTTGTTGAGCATTATTTCAAAACCCTAACTAAATAACAGAGGGACAGTTGATGCATATGTGAACCTGCTGTTTCATGATTAATTAACGCTGAGACCCCAAGTACACACATTGCCACCCAAGGTATCAGATCAGCACTCTGGTGTTTGAACAGCTGTAAGATTTTATTGACTTTCTAAATAAAGTTTAAAAAACTGAAATTTTCATGGTCATAGTCAAAGTTAAGAGAAGGAAAAGAAAACACAATATTTGATTACCTAAGTATTTTGGATTGCAAACATGAGCAAAGAAAAGTTTTTGCATGCTCTACATTCTTCAAGGATTTTTCCTAATAAGGTAAGGCCAATGGATTAAGTGACAAACCGACACTATCTCATCTGCTGCTATGTTCTTCAGAAAAAAGGAGACAAAAGTGACAATAATGGATCACCACAAGTTCATGTGGTTTTAAGTATTGGACTATACGTAGATCTTGTGCTGTTGTCAGCAAATTTACTCAATACAATTGACTCTGAGGTAAAAGAACCAGCTGCCAGTACTGCTACAACCAAAACTGGAATGTTAACCTGGCAAGCATATGTTGCTGATGTCATTTGTATATCCAAAGATACTGATGTCATGTATAAAGTGAGAACACACTGGCTGCCACTACGCCTTCTGCACAAACAATGAACTTTTATTGTTCCATACACATAGGTTGAACTTTCCTGATGATAATTCAAGTCAAGATCATCATTGTGCATATACAGTTATTGTGGGAAAGATTTCATTTGCATATTCTGTTGTGGAGATGTTTCCAAAACTTTCTTGCTGAGAAAAACAGCATGCTTGATTGAACTACCTACAATATCAAATGACCCTTTACCATAGTTGGCCTCAAAATACATTCAATGCCCACATTTTTATCAAATTTTGTTATCATAAAGAATGAAAAACCAGTTTCCAAACTGATTATGGCACAGCCATCTGACCAAAATTGAACACAGGAATCTACTCTTCTCCCGTAATCATGCTCACTAAGAAATTCTTCAAAGCCACATATTTCATCTTTCCTCACAAAACTTATAGCGGTATGCAAGGCAAATTGGCCCTGTCCATAGTAGGCATATAACATAGTCCATGTTGCTTATTTTTGTAATTATCTACATCCATGTAAGTAAGAGTACCCCTTTCCTTGAGCTCGTTAATTTGTTGTTTGTAATCTGCACATTGTATTCATTATTGATAGTAGTAGTAATGCATTTTTTGATCTCCAAAATTGAATGAAATAATGTCATGCAGTTCAGCACACGTTTTTTCAAGCAATGTCTTCTCAAACTGCTTTTGTCCCTTGACCCATTAATGATAAACAATATTTTGACAATGAAGCTAAGGTTCAAAATCAATTTCTGGACACTTGCCACAGGAATCATTTGCACATTTCTCCATAATAGGGTTACAAGCATAACGTCATTACACTTGTCTACTATAGCTATATCACACTCAGCCTTGCTGACACCATCAAACAATAATTTAATATTTTTACATTCTGGACACAAGCAACTCACTCAACTCAATTTACTTTGCATAATCTACACCCTATTTGACATGTTAATATACCATTGAGGATTTTAAGGAAGGCAAATCTCTATCTTCTTCCTTAGACATCAATGTTGTCAATTCGTGAAATGGTCCTAGTAAAAACGTCTTTGATTTGTAAAGGCATTGTCTTTGCTCATTTTACAACATAGAACTGATCTAATCAATACAGTACCAGGATGCTCTCAAAATCTTACTATGGGCCAGAAAATAAGAATTAAAGACAAAAAACAACAATTGTTTGTATACAATTATCATATATCTATCTGCAGCTAATGAAAATATGAATATTATTTAGCAACAGTCTAACACCTAAGGTCCCTGAATCATGATCCTGGTCTTAAATTACTTAAACATTCATGCTATAAAGGGTTATAGAAAGCAGAGGACACAAATCATACCTCTTTCTTTAATATTGACAAGTACTCTGAAGTCTTTTTCACGGCAGCATCCATCAGGACAACCAGACAAGACTATAAACATAAAATAGGACATATACAACTCAACAAAAGGAAAGATTCTAAATAGCTATAGGTCGGGGCCACTTTTTTCGGGGATCGGGATCAGAGTGACCCGGATTTTTGAGTTTTACCTAATTTGTGCATGTCAACACTTTTGTCAATAATACACGTTTTTTGCAGTTAAATATTGCTTGTGCTTTTCCATTATCATGTGCATACATACTAGCCCAATGTGAGTCCATGCTTTATGTTCAAGCAAATTAGAAATCACTGTCACTTTCATGGCCATCACGATAAACTGAAGCCATTGGCTCGTCAAAATCACTGTTCTCCTCCTCCTCTGAACTGTCTTCTATTTTTCCAACGATAGATTCATCAATATCGAAATTATTATTATGATTGTTGACAGTAGTAAACGGCAACAGCACGTCTGCCAACCATTCACCTACTAGATACTCCAATTCTTTCTGTTTTGGATGACCAGACCTTAACCTATCAATTGATGAGAAGATTTCTGAATTTTTGGCTGGACTGACACAGAATGGCTGGATTCTCCAGTACTGCTCGTACCAGCTAATTCTTCAGAATCACCAAGTACGAATATCGTTGGAGTAGCCGAAGTCGACTGCTTCACCATCTTCTTGTCCTTACTCGCGGCATCGTATTCCTTAAAAGGAGAAGTCTCCAAATGAATCCACAAGGCCTTTGTAGATTTACTTTTGCCAATTTTTAGCTCAGTAGAACAAGTACAATTTTGCATTGAACCTTCTCTGGATAATCTGTCATCAAAAATAATCCCAAACAGCGGAAATATGATGAGGCAGAACATGAAGTTATTATTACGTTAACATTATTCAAATTACTAAATTATTAAAGAACCTATAATAAAACAGTTGTCAGTGGATAATCGGGACTCAGTCAATCAGGGACATCATTTAAATGGGGCAAAAGTCAATGAAATGTTCTTGTTGCATATAGTTTTCATCAACTGAATGGGAGTGTGTCCAGATAAAAGGAACAAACTATGCAACATTACTTCCTAAATTTCTTAAATATCACTCAAATTGTGAAGAAAATTCCATGTGTCAATAAAAAATGCAGCAATGAAGCATTTATAGCCTCTGCAAAAAATCGTAAATTGGCAGCCACTGACACACTAACCCACTGAATACAGATAGCAATCATTAAATAAGCATGCCACACACAGTTGCATGCACAATAATCTCTCCCTGCTGTGTGGAATATGCAGATCTATAGCATACACATGCAATTCTGTATATGGGAAGTCTGTCACGAAAGATTCGATCAGCAGATCTAGTTTATAAGAAAACAGGCAGATAATAGATTGAATCAGCTGACCTAGCAGGGCAAAAAATGAGGGAGGAAAAGGGAGAAAGAGGGAAGGACAGAAAAATAGAAAGAGAATAAGGATAGTGGCGTGACATAGGATTGTGGATATAGGTAGTGTAAGTATGTTTAATGGAATGTTAATCTTTCTAAAATAAGGACTGCTTATGCTGATGTTCTTATGTGTATGTGTTTTGTGTCACAGAAATTGAATGTTGTGTCAGTCATGCGTGTGTGTAAAAATTCCAGCCTCTGTTTATCAGAACCTTGCTTGATCAAGACAAATTCCGTTCTCCTGAGCTGTTCAGATCATGCAGCAGTGATAGTAACGTTTTGAAGTGTAACTCTATAATGTAATACCCATCTATGACTAGGATCAAAAGTTTTAAATGACAGAAACACATGTCAAAAAAATCCAATATCCATCCCATTGACATTACTCACATCAACATTTGAGTATCTTAAGTTCAGCATTTGATAAACTCAAGCTGTCATACCTGACTTAGCAGTAAGTATCAATGAATTGATCAGTGAATAATAAGATTAGTCAAAGTTACCTCATCACTTTCTTTGCTTCTTGTGCCACGGGTTACTGGAACTACTGAAGTCTCTTTATCTGTCAGTACATGAACTGTACTGAGGTTCTCATCAGTTGGCTTTGGTAAAAAAGTATTCACATCTAAATCTTCTTGCAGAGAACTATAATTACTTTCTCCTGGGATTGGAGTGAAGTCGTGGACATTACTCCAATTGTTGTTGAATATACTAAGACCAGCTTTCATGAATTGCTCTGTTGCAAAGAAACGAAGCACCAGAAAAAAACACTGCCAATGTAAACAATTATCTGTTATTCAACAAAGACGAAAGGGTACTCTTAAACAACCAGACATTATGATTTGAATATTCTTATTAAACAGCAATGTAAAACGAATATAGTTGAAGCAGAATATGAGGGAAGATGAAAGAACAATGAAAAAGGATGTGGCGACGGAGCAAAGCTGCAAGAATTTAGTGTACACAAGTAGTTCATAGTCTTTTGGAACCCACTTGATGTTATTAAGACTAATACAATCTGTTTTCATAAAGTGAAAATATTAGTATGCTGTAAAGCAGGCAGAGACAAATACAGCCATATAATACAAATGATTGAGTAAGAAATTAATGGTCAATGAAAGCTGAATTACTAATATATTATGTAACTTAACGAATATAATAATCTAACAGTGTCTACTACAACGAGACACTTCTAAACTGTTCATTGGAACTGCCTGCCTATTCAAATGAACTTGCATGTATAGTAAATGCACTGTACTTAATTAGAATAGTTAAAATTACTTGTACAATTGGACATGGGTGAGGAAGAACAGTACAATAGCATTTGTATTAATGATAATGACTTTGCAAAACAACTTGTAATAATAAACTTTTATTAATCACTCAATTCCTCACCTTTAAGTTCTGGATAAAAATATTGAAAAGATCCAAATTTCATTGCTGAGGATGACTCAATGATTGGTTGGGTAGCACAGCATAAAAGTGTTTCTAACTTTTTACAATCTCGTGTCCTAAAAATGGATTCAGTAATCAGTTATTACAATATCTGACAAGTATATAATCTTGTGTATAATGTTATGCATCCAGGTACATGTAAAATGCAAAGTAATAAGATCAGCAACTATAGTCTTGATTAAAGGAGTCTTGCTTACACAAAGATAAGCAAAAAAATAATAGCAAAGTTCATACTTGATGTTTTGACATATCCATTACATCATTTTCAATAGAAAAAAGATGGGAAAACAAGAATACAATGCTTTAAATACAAGTAAAAAAGCACCAAGTCAAAAAGTTTGAAAATTTTGTAATTCTTACAATACTTATCATATTACTACAAACAACTTGGCTCTGATTGAATCTACTGCTGTGTTCTTTTACATTAACCAACAAACTATAAGGCTGTTCGATAACATATATCCAAATATGACTTGTTTACATTAGAAGCACAATGTGAACAGAGACAATGATACAGTACTTTTAGTCATCTTAAGTTAATTCAGAATAGTTTCAGGATGAGACCAAATAACACTTTGTTCATCGGGTTAGTCTGTGGAATTTGCTGAAGCTGAATGGCCTGCCTCCCCAAATGTGTAATTTCTTGACTGCAATGTATTCAAATATGAGATGTAGAATTCGAGTTTACGGTGAAGAAACTGAGGATTTTGTTATACAGTCGGGGGTGAGGCAAGGTGGCATACTGTCACCCAGCCTTTTCACTATGCCAATCGACCGGATTCTCAATCGAGCACTAACTGACCAGCCAGGGGGAGTATTGTTGCCATCTGGAAGGAAGATTTATGATACTATAACCATTTTGCTGATGACGTGGTGCTATTGGCTGAATCACCTGCAGAAATGAGGGCATGATTGACAAAGCGGAGGAGGCTCAGAAGTTCAGTCTGGTCCTTAGTAGTGCAAAATCCAATGTCCTCACATGCTGCATTACCGGTGGAAACCGTGGACGAACTGGAAAATATGGACTCCTTCTGTTATCTTGGCAGTCAAATAACCGGCACTGGAGATATGAAAACCGAAGTCAAAATGCGCATGCAAAAAGCGTCCGCTGCCTTTACTGGACTTGGTAATCTCTGGTCAAGAAGAGTTGTGTGTCTAAAAACAAAAATGCGAGTGTACATGGCAGCAGTTAGATCTGTGCTGCTATATGGCTGTGAAACATGGCCGGTTAAGGTGGCTGAAGAATGGAAGTTGGATGCTTTTGATCACAAATGTCTGAGAAGGATTGTGCGTATTTTGTATCTTGATAGAGTGACTAATACAGAAGTGCGCCGAAGATGTAAAGTAGATAAGACCATCTCATATTTGGTCAGGAGGAGGAGATGGGTGTTCCTTGGCCATGTTTTGCGAATGGCAGAAGATCGCTATCCAAAATGGGCCATGAAAGCCATCCCAGACTATGAAACTGCCCCTGGGTGGAAAAGACCAAGCGGAGGGGTCAGGATGACTACGGCATGTTACTTTAAGCAAAGGGCTGAAAAGCTCATCTTGGAACCATTTGGCCTTAGCAGGAAGGTGTATAATGCAACATGGCTACACCATCTGAAAACTTTAGCTCAATATTGCCCTCAGTGGAGAATTATTACCGTAGAAGCTGCGAATACTCAGTAATGGGTGGAAACGCAATGACTGACTGACTAGCGACCACTTACTTGACCCGAAACCATGATACCTCACTGATTGTCCCTGTCAATAACCTAGTCTCAAAAATTAACCAAAAGATATTTCCCACTGTGAAGCAGCTAAAATATTGTATACAAAATTTCTTTTTGGATAAATGAATTGTGAAATTGTCCTCTTGACATGTATTTAAACAGAACCCCACAAACATTTTATAGCATATCATCTTTAAAACAACCATGTCTGCTCAATGATTACAAAATTTCTTACAATGGTCAGTTTTAACAAACAACTGCAGTAAACTATTGTCTTAGGTAGCTAAAAGATAATTCTTAAATTAGATATATTTTTACTCCATTCATCTGTGTACTTACCGAAATTGTTGACATGCAACCACACACTGACATTCTTTGCAATTTCTGAAGTAAACACTGCAGTAAAATGAAAGAATTGATTGTAAATTTGTTCTAAAGATGCTAGCTAAATGCAAACTTTTAAATACTTAATTTTATCAAGGTAAAGGAAAGAAGTAACATAATATGACTGTAGCATTGACCCACTGTTATACCTTGTAATGCTCAAGACAACAAGGCAAATATTTTATCCTCATTTGAAAGCAATAAAGTGAACTGGTCTATAATGAAAACAAACTAAAAACAACAACAAACACAAGGATATATATTTACAACAAATAACTAAATTGAATAGAACAGACCTTCCTTTAATTGGCCCAAGAAAGATTTTGCAATTTTCACAATCATCTACTGTTATTGTAGCAGAATGATCAAATATGTAGATCTTTGTATCCTAACAAAAAAGAAGACAAGACAATATTTACCAAATCCAAGCATTTGTTTGCACAAAGCACATATGTGCATGACATAAATCAAATGACTCATCAAACATTGCCAGATTCTTCAAATTATATACATTATGTCATATATAATGTATATCTATACCTATTATACTAAGAAAAGGTAACTTCACCTAAAGAACTTAGCCACACTTGAAATGAATGTTAACAAATAACCTGGCCTTAGATGTAAGGAATTTTGTTTTAAAGGGCAAGATTAAAGAATTCTGTTTGCAATCCACCTCTAAATATGTCAAATTTTGTGCAAGGAGAGTTACCAACTCTTAATCTCAAGCACAGCAAGTCATAGGGTGTGGTTACATTAACAGGTAGGCATTACATAGATTAATTATGGTGTATTTGGTAGTACCCATGTGATAAATAAATTATAATATCTTGCAAAGGTAGCAAATAAACCAGTAAGGTGATTTTCTGATCTGTCAATCAAAAATGACAACTGAAAATCATTAGTTTACTTATCTAATTCCTCTCTGCATGATATTTAATCTCGAGTCAAGTTGTGTACTGATGCTCATACAGTCAAATAATTATTATAATGGCATTCTCAGTATATCTTGACAATTAATTGGCAATATATTCTTACTTTGCAGTTTCTAATTATAAATTGCTGTCCATTTACAGTCCCTGGAATCTTGCCATACTCGCCTCCTGTCTTGTCAGCAATAGTATAATCAGCAGGGTTTGGTCGATCAGCTCTGTCCCTTGAAAAAAAATACTATTATCACAGTGTTGATATAATAGATAAGTCCAACCATTATTGATTTTTTTTTTTAAACTTCAAATTTATTTTTTGACTCAATGCATACATTTGGATACTCACTTACAGGAAGGCATACCCAAA
>JANTCA010011148.1:0-27251 GCA_024741275.1 Chironex yamaguchii | reverse complement strand
TCTATCTATCTATCTATCTATCTATCTATCTATCTATCTATCTATCTATCTATCTATCTATTCTATCTATCTATCTAAGCGCTTACACTGTCAGACGTAACTAAAATTCAGTCACAACTACACTTAACAAAACTGAACGTAAAATGGACTACAAAAAGTTAAACTGGGAACAATGAACAAAAATAACACAAATAAAGAAAACATTGCACAAAATGGGCAAAGAAAAGGTTTTAAATAAAACTTGGAATGCTCCTTGAGCGACTTGTCAGTTCCAACGGCATACAACTGCAACCTCTACTAAAAGATAACGGGCATGTTGGAGGTAATAGCATTCTTTTCTCCTGTTTTTTTTTCAGTTTTGGGGAAGAAGGCAATTGCCCTTGTACTAAACTGGCCGCCACACCATTGCACGAACGGAATCCAAAGCCAGAAAGGATACCAAATGTGGAGTTTCAAGTCTTCACAGCGAGAACATCTTTGTAACATAATCCAAATTTAAACCAGAATTAACTTCGAAAATGAGAAATGGTGTAAAGAAAAAAACTGAACAAGAACAATCCAAAATCTTTGGTCTACGCTCAAAACCCAAAACTCGCTATCAATTGGAAGAGAAAATATCTGGTCTCTACACTAAGATGTTTTCAAGCGTGTAAATGTGCCTAACTTGCAATCTGACTTAACACATTTCCATCTGATATATAATGGTTTTTGGAGATAAAAGAAGACACCAACGTGAGACAAAGCTGTTCCAGAAAATTAATTTGAGTATCGTGGCCAACCTGACGCGACAAACATGAACATGTGCCAATTTCAGTGTTACGAAAACTATTAAAAGTAAACAACAAGTCTGCGGACACGTTCTTCACAAGCCCTAGTCTCACGAATGCGCAATTTACGGTAGTTGGTATTCAAACACAGCTGCATCTCTTTGTTGGAAATCACTGATTATCTACATTAACCAGCCGAAACTTCCTTTAATATCCAAATTTAAAAATTTAAACATGAAACATCATGTTGATAAATTCAGTACTGTGATACTTTACAAGCACAGGTGGAGGATAAGAATAGCTTTGTACTGAGCAATTGAAGCCAAAAGTAAGCGGACTGCGTCATTCAAAACGTGCATCTTTAAACAGCAGAGTCACTGGTTAATCAACATCTGTGACCTCTGTGGCTATAAAAACAATGGATCCAAACAGGCGTTTTAACAGTAGCTTGAAGTTTTTCTTTGTCTTGAGGCTAAGCTTATCAATCTTTTCCCTTTTTCTTCTGTTGTCAAGGGTTGCATGCCCTACATTTCAAATGGTTGAACTATTTATCTTCTTCCCCCTTTGGATTAGAGAGCTCTGTAAAGACCACAGAGAAGACAGGTAAAGACCACAAATGGGTATATACCTGAATCACATGAAAATTTGTCAATAATACAATAGTACAACCTTGCTAAATAAAGAAATGTTGAGCAGGAGCACCGCTATCATCCCGTGCTCAATTGCCACATTTCATTTCAGCCTTGGGTTTGCTCTTCTTTTATCCACATCAAATGTTTAATTGGGTGATGGATCTGTCATAGGGCAACAATAAACCTAACTTTGAAATATGAAGTTTAAGTGATATTTGAAGAAAGTAATTGTCCACATGAATATGGGCTAGAAACAAACTCAAAGAGATTTTAAACCCTATACTTTCCTGTTCCAAGCAATCGTACTATTCTTTGCGGAACATAAGTTTGCTGACCTCAACAGAAATTGCAGCTGCTGAGCAAACGATTTGCACCAAGATACCAGATTGGACCAAAATCAATATTGGAATAACTTTACTCAAAACGACTAGGGCTCAGTTGAAGTTAAAATTTTGCGTCTCTGTTCTCGCCGGACCAATGTAAATGTTAGCTCATCGCAACGGACAGCAGTAACAAAACTGACTTTTCTAAATTTCTCAAGTGGAACGTAGTCTTTATCTGACTTTACCAGACTTTATCTGACTTTATCAGACTTTAACCTGTATATAAACATGCAAACTTTACCGAGCTCATTAAATGCACAAATGTTTTATGCTACAGAGCATTGGCTGTGTTCTGTTTGTTTATCTGTGTTCTGTAATACTCAACTATAATAATTAGGCTTCAGCATCATGTTTTCATTGCCTCATGTAGTTGGCATACACATAGCGAATCCAAAGGCAAGTGGTAAAGTGAAAAGGAGGTAATATATATCCTACTTTTCGGTCACTAAACGCGCTTTAATTTCCAAACATATTGTCATAATATTCAGATGAATAATTACAAATAAAGAAACTTATAGTACTGAAAAAAATACTTAACAGCTGTCTTTGTCCGACACTCTTGAGAGTATGAATCGTCAAAAAGGAACATAGATAAAGTAAAGTATGTATCTGTTCAAAATCTAAATTAAATTCGCAACTGGGGAAAATAAAACCTATTCTCCTTGGAAACGGGACACGAAACAGGATCAAACAACACGTTCCAGCCACTGTACGCCAAGCATCAATTCCTCCTAGGGAGCAGCCATCTCGTGCTTGCAAAGCGAAAGTGACTGTCAACATGCGATTCTGCCATAGGCCAACATTTACTAGACAATTCAGAACGCGCCAAAATGTATAAGGACGAGAGTTTTCGGATAATTGGCACAGCTAGAACGTCCTTTCGTCTAAGTGTATTGGAGTCTGTCTACATCAAAACAAGAAAACCAGTACTCTGTAGACAGAAGGATTTCCTTTTTTCACTTGGACTTAAAAAGCTTTTAAGTATGTTTTCAGCACAATGTCGCAAATTTTGAAGGCGACTTTCAAGTTTTGTACCACAAAAAGATTTCCCAAAAGTATAGTAGTAATTTTAAAGCGAGTAATTTTAAACGCCACACAAGGCCTTGTCTGTGTTCATATCAGCACACTGATGACAATATGTACACTCCTCTTCACATCTCCTCTTCAATTGCTTTTACTACAATGGCGGTAGTTCCTATTAATTGAGTAAACGTACAACACGCCCAAAATAATACAATAAAGGACACTGTGTTAAAGCTACATTTTTCCATTTAGATCTTATTTCAAGTTATAACCTTGTTATTACGTTTCTTTGATTTCTCCACAGAGAGAAATGACACACCACACTTGACACATCAAACGTGTTTCTCATCCGGCACTTTCAATTTCCATGCCACATTTTGTAAAAGAGTAATATCGTTTTTCAAATGGCCCGAAGCTTAAGCGACCGAGGTCTATCACGAAAACAGCATAGGCAGTAACTAAACAAGTTATGTTGCATGATGAGAACAATTTTTATACTTTTATGAGAAAGTAGAGCACCTTTACAACATACGAGAAACTCTATATCCCTTTCAAAATTCAAATGAAATAAATTCAAATTACCATTAATAATTATCGAGAGATCTTTCTTACAGGTTCTTGTAGCCTGGAAGATTTCAATTTTAATCGAAAAAAGATAGTCGATGACCCTGCTTAGGGGAAGAAAATACATGGTAAATCCTCGCTCATGAGCAAATAAACATAATTTATTACTTAAGTGGACCGGTAAAACAAGTGATACTCATTCATGATCAATAAGCTAGTCAAATGCATGTTACCTTTAAGCAAAACCCGCTATATATGAACATAAGGATGATCTCTTTTTGTCGGAAACATTTTCGTGTCTATATACAACAACCACTCCTCTTGAGAATCACTGTGTTCTGTGTTTTGTGGGCTTTTTGAGAACTTGTGCGAGTGCTGGCCCTAGATTTTTTAGCACCGGAAGAACTGGAAATAAGGAGGCCTGGAAGCTAATCTCAGTGCTAAGATTGAGTTCGTTTCCGATGTATGACTCGTTAGGGATAAAGTGAATACTTAAGACATGTAAGTAATGGTGTCATAAAAATCTGTTTTTGGGATTTCTGGATTGCAACCACGCATATCAAGTATATCATAAAATAACCCGAAATTTAAAATTTTACACACATATAAAAACTTTTTCATAGATATGACAAATCAGTAGCCACTTTACTCCCTATCAAAGTACCATGATTTCATGAACCAAGCCAATAACTACAGTGTTTTTATAGGAAATCTTAAATATTCCAGTTCAAATATCTTATCCAATTTTCGTCACATTGAAAAGAAATTTGATTAATTTGTTTGACTTTTAATTGTTTAAGAATCCATAATTCTAAAAGTATACTTTTCATGACGTAACACTTTTCCACTCTGGTAAGACATAATAAAAGTAAAATTATAACTTATTCAAAGGTATATTATGCACTCAGAATCGTGTAAATTGATATGACATAATTTGATACGACCGAAGATTAGAATAGAACTATTTTTGCAATACGAGTAACAGTAATTCAAAATTCCTTTACCACTTCAAAGATCATAAAATCGCAAGTATTGAAAGTTAATCTCATTGAATTCACAACACTGGACATTAAGATCAAAGGCTACATCAAGGATCAATCTCATGTTAACTTATCCAACAAGATTGATGAGTAATGAGTAAGGGTATCACGGGGGTCAAACTATATGCCATCACGGAAAACGTGAACAGTTTGAAAGCTTGAATCTGCAAATCGTTTCATCAGTTTGAATGCAATCAAACACTAGTAAAGTGCAAGGATTCAAAGGAAGTCACATCGTACTACAAACTAAAGGCTTCAATATACATTAACAGTGATCTAAAATAGCATCACGGCACGCTCTCGTAGTGAGATTGATAGCGCCTATCACATCTCAGACTGCTTAACGAAGTACAAAGCATAAAGGCATGGCAAAGATCCCAAAGCCGAAATTAATCTTTCTACCTAAGTGACTCTCTTAAAATTTCAAAACACAGCTGATATGAATAACAAGTTCTTTCTTACTCCTAGAATACAACAAGGGTACCCAACTATTGTCTCGTGCTTACGTATGAAACATCGTACCATAATAGTAAATGAGGAAGAATATATTTACAAAAGATATATTTTTGAGTTTCAAAAGTTTGCAGCAAGAGCATTTGAAGACATACACAAATTTAGAATATATACAATACGAAACAAAACCTTTTTTGAAGAACAATTATTCGGAACGTTACAGCAAGGTTTATTTCTTGAAATTTGTAAATGTACAATGGATAATCCCTTGACACATAGGTTTTATATATAGGACGGGAAGTTGCAACCCTCGGACTCAAAATGGCAATACTCAAACCAATGTGCCATCCCAACACAAAGGTCTGGTAAAGGGCATTTCAAGTCCTTTGTATCAGCAGCTGAAACGTAAAGGTGAGCATGGTGGCATTTCGTGTTACTGTTTAAGCCTTGCTTAGAGTCAGATATACGTATTATCTCAATAAATAAATACATATAAGTTTAAGCAAAATCTTCATTTTCATCTGATGTATATATCTCAGCAGACAGATTAATGCATTGATAAATATAGGTGAGTCATAACCGAAAAGCTGTACCGAAAAAAACCCGCCACTGGAATCAAACTCGCAACCATATCTACACCCAGGAGCCCACAATACAAAGCGTTTTGATAGTATATAGTCAGGCCTTTTCGTAAAGAAAGTATCCCGAGGGCAATGGATCGTCCGTTCATCAATATTTGTCAAAAAACCGAGACACATTTTCGTGAGGGCGGTCAATAACCCGCATAAATACTTCGGCGAGGGCGATGGCGAGGGTAATTCCTAAAACACAAGCACCTTTCATTAGTATGTAAAATAATTTATTACTGAAAAAAATCCTGCGATGAAGATAGTATCGAAGTATAAGAAAATTTATTCATATAGTGTGCAGGCATTAGAGTTGCAATACAACTTTCTAACAAGGTGCTTTCTTATCTACTTTGAAAAGAACCGAGACATGTTAAATATGAGATACCCAAGTACCAATGATGAGGAAAACGAAAGTGGAGAATATATGCCGAGTCATTTGTGTTCGACCACATCAACATTAAACCTTTGTGACTAAGTCCGGGTACGTTGTTCCAGCAATAAAATGTTCCGACACGAAACATCAAAGCTGATGATTCTTTCCGACGCAAATACCGCGGTCGCCTGATATGGGTCGTAATACATAGAACATTTTCTGCAACTGCCAAAACTTGGCTCAATGACCTTGGGATGATTTAGTTTTATCTAAGCGCTGCAAACAATGTTTGATGGTGCGATGGGCAATGTTAAGTGGGAAAGGGTTTCTCAATGTACTCCTATCCAAACACCTAAATTAATAGGGAATCAATCGTCCCCAATATCAACAATAAGCGACGAGGTTAAGCAAGGGACCCTGCATTATGCGTTCTCCATTTCCTATTTTAATCGCCACTTACAGCTGATATTCAACGTCTCTAAACATTGCAGAGAACTCCCCTTGTCAGAGGATGTGACTTGAATAAACGATAAAGCGCCATGCGAAACGACAAGTGTTAGTTTTTCTTTCTCTGCTTCATTCCAATTTTGTCACGTTCTATCCTGAAAGGTTATCTGCTTTTTAGTTAGATTTTTGTTTGTTCTGAAAAGATATTTCACGTTGATTCAACGATAAACACACTGTCCTACTTCCTGATATACATTTCTTACGTTACTCTTCATGTTACCGACATAGAAACCAATAAATCCTGAAAATTACTTGAGTACACACGTTTCAAACAAGTTTGTACTCTTATCGAATACTGCGTATTATTTTAATGAGGCTCTATTTACTAATGACGATAAACTCTCGCAACACAAAAATAAGATTCTCCCTCCTACTATTTGATTTCTCCACTTTTCGTGCAAAAACGCTTTTTTGAACAATGATTAGAAATCTGTAAGTGCTATGATAACCCAACAATCTACAATTGTATGGAATATCAGTTGTGTGCTGTTAGCCATATGGCGCTGTCTATTGATTAGGCAGTAGTGTAATTTTTTAAAACATTTCATTGTCGTTACCTCCTACGAAGTCGATACAAGTCGTCTTTATTAAACAGCAAAGAAGAATATCTGTTTGTTTTTCTAAGCAAACAGAGGAGAAGGTCAACAGCACCTGAGTTAAACGCATGCAAATAGACTACGTTTACTTGATTGGGCACACGACAAGGATATTTTGTGGTGACCACTCTGTCTGCTGCTGCTAACATGTAAGTCTGATTTACTCGGAACAACGGAAAGTAGGGTCCCTGCTCAAAACAAGTTAGGGCGTTGTACTCTATGAAATGGAACTTTGAAACTTCTAAAATTGGCGAAAACTTCTACAGGACTTGAGTGTTATTAGTAAAACTCAAGTTCTTTAGATGTTACAGTGCTTAACAGCGATTATCATTATCAGGAGTAACGTCAATTGGATTGTAATTTTATTTCAAGATTCTATATGCAGGATGTAATCAATCAACACAAATCGTGATCATGAATGCAACTGCAAGAATCATAAGGATCGCCACAGAGACAAGAATTCCAGTTACTCAAAATACCATGAAGTCAAATGCTTCAACTGCCGAGGTAACTCTTTTATTCAGCGAAACTCAAGATATTGTACTGAAGTGTGCTTATGTGTTTGTTAGCCTGCTTGGAATTCTTGGCAACAGCTTGGTTTGTTGTGTCATTCTTAAAATCAAGCGAATGCGATCGACAGTCAACATGTTGATCATGAACTTGGCATTAGCTGACATTGTAGCAGATATAAGTGTTTATCCCTACGTATTTATCAACGTAAAGGCCACAGGATTAACAGGCAAACATGCTGATCGTATGTGTGGCATCACGGACGGTCTTACGTTATTTTTCTGTGGTGCACTGGTATCATTGCTTAGTCTGAGTGTGTTATCGTTCAGTCGTTACCTTGTGATCAATCACCCTTTAAAGAGAAACTGGCGCCTCCGACGAAGTCATGTTAAATGGACTGGGCTGATCTCCTGGCTAATTAGTCTTGCATTAGTAATACCAAGCGGCCTTTCATTCAAATATGATGCAAAACATAATATCTGCTGGAGACACTGGGCACCCGGCGTTATTCCGGTGCCATATTTTTTAGCTACCGTACTACTAGCGTTTGTAATACCAATGTCGACGCTTTTGTTCACATATCTTTCAAGTATTTATTCACTCTGGTTTAAGAATGCACCGCGCCTTACTCGAAGCAATTCCACAAATAGTGTAACGATGTACAGAGGGCGAGTTGTTATTCTGCTTGGTCTTTTAATACTTGTTTACTTATTTACATGGCTGCCGTTCGGAATTCACTGGTTTCTCTCGGTGGCTTTGAACTATTACTCAAGCACAGTTGAAGGCCAAATAAAGTCAACAAGAGGAGCTAAAGTGACCATTTTTATTGCCCTATGCAGTACTTTGCTAGATCCTATCGTTTACGCCTTCTCAAACAAACATATGCGGAGAAGCGCCATCAGTTTGATTCGTGGACGGTCAGTAAACGTGATAGACACATGTGGGACCGAACTAGAACGTGATTATAGAAGATAGGAAATATGATTTTAACGTATTTTGTGCAAATTATGGACAATAAAATGATGACGTTTCATTGAAAGAAACTTGCAAGGAAAATAGTGTGGGCAATGTACTATAACACGTAACAAAACTATTAGCAATAAAGACCAATTTTTGTCATTTTATATTCCATGTTAAATTAGTCCTTGTAGCAAAACTGCTAATGTCACGAAGTTCGCGACCGACCAAACTGCAATAAAGTATGTTATTCAGTCTTGAAATCTTTGCCTTTTTGGCAAAATTAAGGTGTATGCTAGTCAATAAGGGAGTATCTAAACATATACAGGTGCAGTGCATGGTGAAACATCAGTGTTATGGCGGCGAATTGCTGAAAATTCCAGTTTCCAATACAACACAAATCGATCAGTTTAGGGTGTCTTTTCGACACATTGCTAAACACGTATCGCTTCAATGTATACTTCATAGTCATTATACAAGCGACGTAGGTTCGAGGAACATGGAGAAAATGCGATTCGAAAATCAGGTAATTTTAAAAATTACGAACATTTTTTGCGAATATCTCTAAAACGAAACCAATAGCAGATTAGGAATATACGGGGAAAATTTCGCGAAATCGAAAACAATCCACGCAGAAATCTGAGATCGCGAAATTTTCGAAAAAAGACAAAAACCGCCCGAGCGGCAACGATTCCATTTCGTAACATAGAATATAAAATCTGTCCAGTAAATCTCGAGAACACACGGCGTTAGACACACACAAAAAAAAAGAAAAAGAGAAGAGGACGGTTTTGATCACCCATAGAAGCCCCATGTAACTCACTTCGTTTCCAAACGGATACTTGCTGAGAAATTACATTAAACATTTATATTTCCTGTCTTTTTCTGATCTTTCTTTCTCTTCCACAATTGCTCAACATAACTGCGCTTTGATAAACCAAGGAATAAAAACCCTAGGTTTTAGAGAAAGCTAAAAGGCCAAGCATAACCGGGATAGTTCCTTTTGGGGTATACTAGAGTTTCCTGACCACAGGGAGTTTAGTTGAGGTAACGCTCGAGCAGATACGTTTACAACCAGATACGTTTACAACCAGGTAAGGTTACAACCATACTTCTCAATCTTAGTCTCTTTACTAGCGTGGAAGCCGAGAGCTTATACGCAATACCGTACAAATTATTGAACGCCTAAAAATGTACACGTAAATGTTTGCATGTCCGCACTGAATGCATTTTGCGCATGTTGAAATTACGACTAGGTTCTTAGCGACTAACATGCACCTCTACAATAAAAATTTAGAGTTGCGTTGACGGGCGTCTAAGAAAGGAAACAAGCCTACTTTGCTTATGAACTAAGCAGCTAATGAAACTTATAGCCCCTTCGTGACATGTTGTAGCAATAGCTTCGTGGTAAAGTGCCTGCTTTGCGTGAGGAAAGTTCATGCACTTATTCAGTGAACAGTGCCTTCGTATCACCATGCCTTTGCATCACAAAAGTTGATTTGGTCAAACGTTTAGGAAATGTCCGAAACTCTTTGATAAACAAAAGGCACCCGTCGTGATGACTTAGAATCTTGGTATTCTCTGACAACCATGTCAAGCAAGCATTTAGGTTCCTAGGTATAGGACACAGCATTCGTATGTTGAAGAACAGAACCAAAAAAATCAGATTCACCAATTTTAACTCAGAGGCCTAAAACTATGGAATATCTAATGATCTTCGGTAAAAAAAAACTGCGTGTAAATGTTGTTGCAATGATGTATGAGTATTTCTTAAGGAAACCCTGTGCACTAACATTTTTCGCGGATACAGTCATTATACACAATCGTTAAAGTTTTGTTAAGTCAGCACGCAACCTACATCCGTACAAATTAACGAATAGGATTTGAATATGAGTGAGAAGTCCCAAGCTTATAATGGTATTACTGAAACACGAAGATTTTAAAGATTAATGTTAAATACTATTTTTGTCTTACTGTATTTTACTAGAAAGTGAACGCAACATCTTGTATTGAAACTGGTACCCGTACCCGTATCTATGTACTCTATTCATTATTTATATGACTTGATTGACATTTCAATATTGACACAGCCGATTCACCTTCAAACAAATTTCAAACTTTACACGTCCTGCAAAAACCACTTTCCCGACGGTCATCCTCGTTGTTGTTGTCATTGCCGAGCAATGCCAATGAATCCTGTAAATAATACGGTATGTTACCCATACGGTAACAACCAGTGGCTATTCTGAGTGCTGTGTTCGTTGTAGTTTATTTAAGCTACCGTCGGAGACTTGAGGGCCCCAAATGAGTGATTTTGGGGTTCTTGTTGAGCGGAAGATTGTTGTTGATGCTCACATTTGGGTGGAATTTGGAGTGAATTTGGTGGGTACCTGGAGTGAAGAGGATGATGGTGGAATTTTCAGGAGACAGTATAAGGGAGAGGTTTTGGAGATGGGTGTGAAGATTGTTCAGTTAATGGATTAGAGTGTTTTCCATGGAGGATAGGTTTGTACCAGAGGTGAAGATCATAATGCCATCGGCATATGAGATAATTTTGTTTTCGGGTTGGACAAGATCTACGATGTAGAAATTGAAAAGGGCTGGTAGGATCCCCCTGGGGCACTCGTGTATGGACTTCTCTAGAACGGGACATAGTATTCCTGAATAGGCTTTTGCTTTTGCAGGCGTGATGAGAGGTGGTTCCACATTTTCTGTCGGAGTGAATGGTGTGATATGTAGTCGAAGGGTTTAGAGAGGTCCAGATGGCTACTATTGTTTGGTCTGGAGCTTTTCCTCTGTTGAATCTTTTGGCTATTGTAGTGAAGAGTTGGAGAAAAGCTGATGTAGTGGAGTGGAAGGAAACCGTGTTGGTGTTCCTGGAAAGGGAAGTGTTGGTTGAGGGAGGGGAGCAGAAAGGCTTCCAGTACTTATATAGCCAGGCAGGGCAGAGACATTGGTCTGTATGAGAAAGAAATGGATGGGTCTTCTCCAGGTTTGGTATCAATGAGCATGAAATATAAGAAACGATTTCAGATACAGCTGAGTAAAGAAAACAAACCCTACTTCTCCATTTTGTTAGTTTTAATCAGGAATCAGCACGTAGCCTAATACTAAGGTGATGCCTCGTCTTCCGTTCTTCGTTTTGATTCTACAGATGAGAGTGTCGTAACCACTTCAGGTGAGAACAAACCGATAAAGAATTGACGATGTGTTAAGGAGTATTCGAAGAAAGTATAGATTCTTTAGTTTGTCTCAAAAGATTACGCTGTTTCTTCATACATTGGGTTTATTATCTGATAAGTAAACCAGATGCAAAAGGGTCTCTATAGCAAACATGTCATCAGATCAGAGAATGATCAAACATGACATGACGCATGGTTTTAAATTTCTCATGCGAAAAAATGAAGAAGTATGGTTGTTTATACGTGTTTTCGTTTAGTTTCTTCGCAAGTTGTTGGATTTCCATTCATAGGGTCCATTAAAGCTGTGGCTTTTTAAGCAGTGCAAATCCTCATAGTGTCCATATCTCAGGATACTTTACGCCTAAATTCATAGCCTGAATGGCTCTTGCCATATTCGTTAGGAAATGACAAAAGGTGGACTCGAACCACGATTCTCGCGATCCTATGTCTCTAAATCCTAGATGGTGGCCTTTTGACCAATTCGCAATCCTTATGCTTTGGCTACGAACTTTAATGTGGTACAACACCATTATACACCACGTTTGGCGTATTGCTTGAGCAAACGACAGAAACCTCTAATGCCGTAGTCCAATACATATAATTAGTTGGTGCAAAATTTCCGGAAGGGAAAACGTTGATAAAAAAAGTTGGGAGACGATAAAAACATTTTTCCACCGTAAATTATACACTAGTACCGGTTGGGTCTAGGCTAATACTATTAAACTAGTTATTCTCAACAAGCTCAATACTTCATCAAGACATATTCAATCCAGCAGAAAACCGCTATATTGATTACCTTCACGTAAATTGGGATTTGCAGATGAAACACTCCGCTAAAGACGGCACGTTTCAGAAATTTATCGTGTACGAAAAAGGGCCTTCTCAGAGATATCAAGTATAAGTCTAAGTATAAATCTCCTTTCTCAAATTTAAAAATAACCCAGACAAGGGTTTATAGTGCATATAGGGCTGCGGGATTCGTTATCGCAATTTACAGATCTCTACAGCTTTAGATCCTATTGATTGCAAAGATGATTTTCTTGCTATAAAATGTTCGTACGAGTTGACTTACTCGAGAACCAAACAATATAATAAGGCTGGCTTCTGCCTCGTTCATTGTATATACGTTTGATAGGTTGAAATGCAGGTGATAAGGTGGACAAATTTTACCTCTGTTCTCTTTACTGCATTGAATAGAGAGGGTTTCCTAGCTTTGTTTCTTTATCTTTTGAAGTATCTCTAATCCAGTAAAAACACATTGAAAATGATCTCCTGACCAATGCGTGTACTGTCGTGTTTACTGTCAGCCGTATTAAGCGAAAATCAGTTTTGTTCGTGGTAGAAAGCGAGTCTTCTAAAGAATGCTTATTAAGTGTCTTACAATAATGCAGCATTCCAAAGAAGCTTGCGATAGATATTTTGGTACTCTACCTACCTTATCAAACATAGAGAATACGTCCTGATGGTATTCTAGCGCCTACGAACCCTCTCACGCATACACGTAAGCTCGTGTACGCTCGTGTACGTACGAACTACAAATATTCATACTCAATTTGCAAAACATTGGTACATACACGAGAAAAAAGCTTCCATATGTCAATGGAACATACGGTGAAGCTGTGAAGTGCCTCCGCGACATCAACTAGTTTGAAATAGGCAGATATATCAACGTTATATGGGAAGTTGAATGGCTAATTTACTGTTGCCGTTTTGACTATAATTTCTAACCTTTGCCAATGAGTCAAGCCGAAATCCACGTGCAACGCCTCTTCTCGTTGCGTTCATGAAGTTTCCATAAGCCAGTATTATCTGCGATGAAAAGGAAAACGAAGCAGGAGTATTTTAATCCAGGAAACGTCTAGATTGTTTTGACCATAATACGTAATTCGTTTCAGAACAGTTTGCGATCCATTGACGTGACGGGAATCTAAGCGTTTGAACTTCAGTAATAGAAAACAAAGAAAATATCGGACACGAATACAGATTATTTTGAAACAACTTCAATACCCTGAAGCATATTTCCAGACCTTGCGTTACAGCGCTAGTTATTCTTGGATATGATTACATAGAAAGTGATCTGAGGAATACGGTATATTTAGCAAGAGGATCTAATTGTCAAAGGTTGGTGCAGCAACGCTTAATTTTCAATAAACATAAAACATGAATCCGAGGAAAATAACGTTTGTCATGAGTTTGTGTTGCAATCATTTCCAATAATGTTTTCAATCTACAGACAACACTAACTAAGACGGAGGAAAAAAGCGTATGTCGACCATTTTGCAACTGATTGTGGTTTTTATTTAGTGAAAACAAAAGGAGTGTCCTGAAAATCATTTTCGCCGATGATGATCATGTATTAATCAGCTTTTCCTTCCACCATTGATGAGTCCATTGGGATGGTGGAGGGATTTGAGTCTCTTTTTGTCATCTTGTTGTCTTCCTTAGCACAGAGGAATAAATTAACATTACGAACAAACAACGCGCATCTTAAAGTGCATGTGCAACGAAAACCACTTAAAATGTTGAAAATGTGGTAGCTCACAATGCCCACTGTAACTCAGTTGACTTTTAGCCACCCCAAATCTGGGTCTCTTGAGAATGGATTATTGTAAAACTCTCGTTAAGCCATAATCTGTTTACGATAGTCCTCCAAAATACAACGGCCAACTTTGCGCTTTAATTTTTTACAACAGCCTTTTTGATAATAGCGCATATTGGCTTCAAGTAAATGACCCTCAACATAATGCTATGCAACGGCAAAAAATTCCGGCGAAAAAAACACACTTATACTTATCAAACGCAGCCATATGATATATCACAAGGTTTCGTTCGATATAAACTTTCTATTTATATAGAAAATTACAAAGGTCAAATTTCACTGCACATGTACTTTAACCTCATAGAGGCTGGAAGCTAACTACCGCCGCCAATAAAATACAAGTTGGTCTCATGTTCGTGTGGTATCAAAACCAATTAACCAGCAGATTAGAAAGAAGGGTCAGCTCATCACGTGATATTTTTTCGATTTCAATTTCAGTTGCCAAATGCACAGGATGCAAAATCATTTAAATTAGAATGTTCCATAAACATACCTCAAACAACTTCTTTAGTTCTTTGCTGTTCATTATGTCTAAGGAGGCTTGAAGCACTGAGTCGACTTGCTGTTAAAAGAACAAATAAGAATCCAGGCGCTGTAACATGAATCAGAACCGGTGTCTAAGCCCTTAACCTTGACTCCAATCGCACAACTTAATTTCTTCATTCTACAACACTTGCAGTTTTAACACTAAAATGAATTAGTATCAGCATAAACTGCCAAATATCCAAATATATTCCGTGTTTACCATGATCTAGTGTAAGACAAGTCGTTGTCTTAAAATAATTTTGTATATCAAGAGATACCTCGATCAGATAACCTGTCTACGGTAAGGTACACGACAGCTATCAATAATAATGTCGAATGGAGTGTATATATTTTGCAAAAGGAAGACTGCAAACGCATTATAAATTAACACGTATCAACAACCTACGTTTTAAACCAAAAATATAATTAAACGTGACCTACATAAAGTGACCATCCCTTCCGCTTCAAAGGCCTTACGCATTTTGTCGCAGGACTAAGGCCTTAAAAATTGAAAAATTCACAAATGGATCGTTGTCTCCTTTAGAAAGACAGTCAATTCAAAATTCTACAATATACTGGTTACATACTAGCCCAGTGGCACTAGATTTTTGTGAATCATACAAAATTAAGCTCACGTGACAATTCTAGGTTAACTTACCGGCAAAACAGTACGAACTAACTCGTCAAATATACCCATGTAGACAATTGTGCTTAGCTTATTTTCGTATCTTTCTATCTTTGCCATCTGCAAACGGTACGAAACATCAATAAAGAAAGGTTATGGATAAATACAAAGTGGAGATACCTCTAAGACCGACAAACACTTGATTTCCCCTTGATACTTTTGAAACACGTGGGCATCATTTAAGTCATTGAAATATCCATGTACAGCATTTCCAGAGCATAATGGCGTCTACTACTGTGTATTACATTTTGCCATTTGTACAACAGCAGAAGGACAAATGTGTTAAAATCATTAGTAAAGACACAGAGAGCTTTCTAGCTACACTGCCAACAATCTCGTAAATGTTAAAACGATGAAGGGCTCCCAAGAATAGCCCACAACAATCAACATTTTTGCATGTTCCTCGTTGGAACATGTACGTATTTTGGTTCACTGTGGATCATTGTTGGTCTTTGTGGGTCGTTGTCGATCACTGTTAGTCGTTAAGGATCATTGTGGGTTGTGGTAGTTCATATCAGTTCGTTGTGGCTCGTTGTAAATCACTGTATGCCTGTATGGGTCGTGGATCACTATGGCATGTTGTGCCTCCTTGTTGCTCATTCTGGTTTCTGGCGCCTCGTTGTGGCTAATTTCGGATTGTTCCTCGTTGCGGCTCATTGTTCCTGGTTTAGGATCCATGCAGTCTACATATATGCTATAGTTGACGTAATATTTACTTATGTAACACTAACAATACATGGCAGAGAAAATGTTTAATACACTGTTGGCTAATTATATGCTCTAGCACTGAGAGACACTTAACTGCATGTAAACTGCATGTAACTGTACACAATGACCTTTATGCTTAACGAACAGAGTAATAAACCAGTTTATTTCATATTTGCTGGCTACATACCTGAAACAGAAAACGTTCTGCCTCTGCCATTCTGTCGTACTCTTTTGCATACTTGGCCAGATTTGACAGCTAAAAATAATACAAGTGTACTAGTCTCAAATATTTTAATCATTTAATAAATCACAGTTACTAGTAACGAGGATATTTAAGGGCTAACTAAATCATTAGCAAACAGCATGTGGGCAGCAAGGCCACCAGATCAAACATTGGAGAGATAAACACAAGATTCCATTGAGAAAGACAGACTTAGAATAAGAAGAGAAAGAGAGACAGATTGGTAGAGCCATATTGGCATCTACTAGGAAACTTCTGGTCTGGGAAGTCTGGGAATGAAAAACACAGAACAGAAATAAAGGAAGAAATATATCCGGACCTCCGTAAATGAAAAAAGCGGAACTACCCATGATCGTAGGGTGGCAGAGTCCAGCACAAATGCAACTCAGATAACAATTCGTTTTTGGCCTTCCCTCCAAAGACATATGGTGCCTGTCCTCTATTTTGGTATCTGTTGTTGATTAAATAGAGTTGAAAATATTATGATTCGATTCTCACAGCATACGCACAGGTACACTAGTAATGACCCACAAAGATCCACAATTACTCACGACATACATCCAGCCACAGTCACCTATGACTACGTACAAACATGCAAAATAATCTCCACATTTCAATTTGAATTTAATTTTTCGAGGTTTATTTTGAGGTGGTAGGGTCACTGCTGAAAAATTGTTTTATGATATAACTCTACTTACTTGAGGAATTTACATAATACAATAACTTAAATAACCAAAAACAACCAAATTAACATGAATAAGTGTCCTCAAAAAGGCAAACAAACAAAAGTGTTAAGTGGATTAGATGCCTAAGAAACGCATCTTGTTGGTCGTCTCTCGTTACCGTACCCACAGGTTTTTCTACGTTGCGGCGTGTTTTATGTCGTATCTTGATATATTTGTACGCGTTCTTAGGTTGCTTTTGGCACGTTGTGGTTCGCGGTATGTCGTATGTCGTTTTATTCATGCGTGTTTGTATGCGGTTTTGCGTCTTTCTGGATCATTTTTGGTCGTTTCGTGAATCCTTACCAACAGGTTTTGGACGTTGTGGCTCGTTAGATATCATATGCCGATACATTCGTACGTCGTTGCAGTTAGTTGTAGCTCGATGCATGTCATAATGTCGATTTAGTCGTAGGTGGTTGTGCGTCTCTGTTGGTCGTCATGGGACGTTCCTTGCTTTATAGCTAAGAAAAATTTGGTAAAGAACAAGAAATTTCGTTTAAATGGGAATCGCCTACAAAATATAAAGTAATACTGACTGGTACAATAATGAAATATTCATTGACTTTGGAAAGTGACAACAGGTACTGTTTGGTGTACAATGCCTTTCAA
This sequence comes from Chironex yamaguchii, assembly GCA_024741275.1. NCBI lineage: Eukaryota > Metazoa > Cnidaria > Cubozoa > Chirodropida > Chirodropidae > Chironex > Chironex yamaguchii. The sequence continues at coordinate 9,543 of JANTCA010011148.1, read as the reverse complement.
AAAGTATATAGCCTGTTCTGTTTGAGATTTAGTTATGATCAATTTCTATCAAAAGAGTGACTGATAGAACTCAACAATGCTCCCTTTCACACTGCTTATGACACGAACTCCTTTATCGCTAGTGAGATACAGGGATTTTTTCCTCTATAAAAACAAAAACGTTGCTTTCAATATCTACTAAAATACATATAAAGAATACCGCCTTGAAAATTTGCGACATTGCACTAAAATCATACTCAAAAGCTTTTTTCGATGATAATATTTTATTTCTTCCTTTCTTCATTGCAATAATGTATTGTTTCTTCATTTTCTCTTTCTTTGTTTCCTTTCTTGTCTATGATTGGCTAGTTCTGCTACATGTTTCGCATAAATTTTCAAGTTTTGTACCACAAAAAGATTGTTCAAATATAAAGAAGAATGGGATTGGGAGGGGGAGGTTCAAATATCTAATACGGCTCACCTCATCTTTAGTCGGAACAAATTTCAGCAGCAACTCTGCATGTTCGGATGGCAGCATTACAAGATCAGACTTATTTATAGCATCCTTGACATCTTCCGCAGCCATTCCAACACGTCGTTTTGCAATAACTGCACGACAGAACAGACATATAATATCACGTATTGAGATACAGAATAGGTCAGGTACAGAATGGCCTGATATTTTACTTGCTCAATCTAATTGGATATTACGAAATCTAGTCCTACATCCAGCTAATGCATTTCGAGTAACTTATCTCTAAGATTCCTCAAATTGATGTGTTTGGATGTTAAAGAACAGTGGCAAAGTAAGACAAAAAATTTCCACTGTATGTCTCTTAAGAATAGGCCTCATTGACGTTCAGTGATTCATGCAAGGAAGCATTGCAAGCAATGAGGACAGAAGTAAACTTATGGTTGTTATCACTCGAGATTCGAATCCAGCACCTGCTTATCACTTGTTTTTTCGAGCTGTTAAGTCGAAAACGTCATATACCGCAATCGTCCACCCATATGATTGGCTGTCTGTGTAATGACCTATACGCTTAAACTAGCAAGTGTTTTGTGTCTAGAAGGCATTCATTTATCCATTTACCATTTATTCTTTATTGCGATAAAGTACTTCTTACCTAAATTTTTAGCTCGGTTGGGCTGCAGCAAGGTCACTTGAGAAGACAATTTTCGAATAACTAAAGAAAGATACAAACATGGAATGTTATATATATAGCCTTGGTGTAAGTTTATGATGTAAACATATGAGCAATGTTACTTAGGAAATGTTTATGGTTATATCGAAAACAACAAACATTCAACGATGATTTTAATAAATTGGGCATCGATGGACTTGAAGCATCAGTTTCTTACGTTTAGAACAGAACGGTATATCACCCTTATCTGCAATTACTACACATTTGTGCAACAAGCGTGGGGAGTGTATTTCTTGCCTCGACATTCTATCTACATAGTGTACACTCTGACCGACGTTTCAACAAAATTTCGATTATTTTCTCGCCGACATTGGTCTATGACCACCGGCTTATATTAATCACCCACTGCCTTTTTCATCTCTGCAAAAGATTCTCTTGTTAACATACGACCTTAGAAATTCCTGTTTGTAAAATGATCATAGACATGTTTCTATTTTTACAAAGAATTTCCCGGGTCCGTAAACAGATTTTACGAACGGGCTTTAGTTTTCAAAAAGATTTCTCTTCTTTGTAAAGCACATCAAAAAGATGTTTTTAACTCATAAACGGATAGGACAAGTTATTCTAGGTTTGCAGAATCTTGTAACATTGTCTCTGGATAATTATATTACTGATGTCTTTTCTCTTACTCATTTCGAGATCTTAGAGTTGCCTTGAATCTATAAAATGATTTTTAAGTGTCGAAAATTTATTGATATCAAACTGATGACTTGAGTTTTAAAAAAAATCACGGATATGTCTTTGCTTTATTCTCGAATTGGCCTCCGTATAAGTACCCCATAGCCCACACCTTTTAAGCCTTAATCAGGACTTTATCAAGTTATCGAATAATAAAGAAGAAGTCATGATGGTCTTAAATCCAAGAATTAATGTAAACGAAGCATGTCACAATGTTTTTATTGTCAACATTCATTTAGACAAGTCGGAAGTTAATAACTGGGTATGCTCTCAATTTTTTTGAAGCCAGTTTACTCGTTTTCTCTTTCCCGTAACACCAACAATTACATTGTTCTTATTTGCGGCTTCGAGAATAGTTGAAAAATTTAAAAAACCACCGTCGTCTAAGCCGTCCCTCAAATAAGCCCCTATTCAAAAATTAAAAACTCTGAAGTCTTCAAGCGGCTGATTCAAGGTTTTTTTGGTATCTGACACGTACGAGTTATTATAAGAAAACCTAGGCTTTTCATCAATTGCAATGGAACAGATACATCATCAACTTCTTGTGTCGCAGAAGAAAACATTGAAGCCCAGCTCCATCAAAACAACGGCAATACTGAAGAAGCCATGACAGCTGGCACACGGCAGATAAATAATTAAACTCAAGTTTCCTTTCGGCCGGTTAGCCTTTGAAGGCCTAGCAGGACCTTTGGCCACTTCTAAAACTATTCATTTAGTATAAACAACGGAAGCAAATATTCACAAGTGGCACTTGAGATTTTGTTACCCTAGGTGTAAACAAACAACTCAAAATCAGTACTAATCTAAAGTATCTACAGCGTCTGCACCAAACCAAATGCTTGCTTTGCGAGCCATGAATAGGCTGCACAATAGTATGACAAATACAGATAACGTGGAAACAACTTCATCTCGGCGACAACCGCTTGAGGCAAACAAGAGCTCGTCCTCTAAATAGATGACACGAAAATTACCATCTCTCTTGGTAAAGTGACAATGTAATGCCTGCTAAAAGCTGGCTGTCAGTGTTTACAGAGAACCTTAAAAAAATATGCTTAACAAAAATACTCTGCATTAGTATTAGACGGTACCTACAAAATTGCTAATTACGTAATACTACTGACTGAGAAAATCGATTATAATTAGAATAACAGTAGTTTTCTCTTACCTGTATCTCTCTTTTGTCGGAGGATATCATGATCCCCATAGCTTTTTAACTCGAAAATTTTCTCAAATTCCTTAAAATCTATTTGGTCCTTTATACTGTCATCTAGCTCCTATGGGTATAAAGATATAGTGTGGGGTATATCAAAAAAAAGTCGTACACACTTTATCCCGCAGTTTACTCAAGCCTTAAGACCTCTTGCAACATTCGAATGCACATCAAGTCAGATAAGGTTAGTATCTTAAATTATGCGACGAGGTTGCAAGAGAAATTAACTAGGTAGTAAAAGAGATCAGCTTGCGCTTCTCAAGAGATTAGACACTGACCTGTTCGTCTCTTTAATCTAAGGCAAATACTCTCCTTTCTGACGCAGGGCCGTATATAATAAACGCAAACCTAGAATTGCAGGAATCGTGGACAAGGAACAGGAATAGGACTCTGAACATCGCCAGGTAGACGAAGCAAAGCTCATTCTCCTGATTAAATGGTCCACTATATGTAACCACAAATGCTATGATTATACAGTCAAGCCAACAAAGTCGTCATTAGACGCAAGGTACAAATACTGGCGACTTTAAAAAATGGCTTTCGGCAACGGTGCCAATGAAAATTCGTTTTCTCGAAAGTGCAAACATTGCTTGGTCCACGTAATTTATAACAAAACCAAAAATGCGCTACTAGTCGCTGGTAATCACTTAATAGTTCAAATCACAAATTTTCGCCTGTTCCTAACGACTCGCTTGGAGACAAGAAAATGTGACATATCCACGCCTGGTACATGTGAGCCTGGTATACGAGACTCGGTTTTCGACCTTAATTTCAACTCGGCTCAAAACTACAAACCGAAAACAACATAATAACGATATGCTATGGACAAAATCGCACCAGAACAAAAAGCATGATAAGCATGATCAACTATTGTTGTATCTTCTTCAAAGGCGCTACATGTTTGCCAGGAAGTTGTTCAGTTGGTACAGTGCGAACACCAAAATTTGAAATGACAAATCGTTAGATTTTGACCATCACATGTGCAGTCGTAGGACCTCAACGCAGCAAATTTCGTGAAATTTTCGTGAAAAAGTAGAATTAACCAGCATGAAACGGGAAGGCTTGCCATTTCAACTGTCATTATTCAGTTAGAATGCCTGTGAAAAATCCGAACTAACAAAGGGCTTTATACTGACGAGTGACAGGTCTGTGACTTGCTATAAATCTTATCCATGACATAAAACAGCTCAGTGCGAACCCCAGATTTTACTAAAGTTTGATAAATTGGATAACTTTTGTCTAATTGGTGTGAGATTATCCAGTTTGTTAAAATTTGTTATGTTTCTAGTGCGAACAGGCCCTATGTTGCCACGACTTACACGAAATTTTACCATCATGGCTGTCGGTGAACGTTCAGACCAACGGTTGTAAACACAATTAAATTACTGACTACGTTCGGTCAGAAAATGTCAAAGAAAAGGTATTGCATTTTCTCTTATTGGGCTGTGGAATACTCTGTCGAGAGTGGTTGTTTGTATTAGCAAACAAATTCTTTGGTAAAAAACGTGCAAGACAATCCTTACATTCTGTTGATTACTTGAGACAATTAGTTATACTGAAATACAAACGTCCTCTAGATTTTCCACTTAAACGTCGTCAAATAGCACTTATATATATCAGCACTTTAATTCAATGCTTTCTTTAACTCTAACTCAAGTACGCACGCAAAAAATGTGTGGTAGTTAAAGCTGTATAACTAAGAAAGACCTTTCCAAAATATCCTTTCATAATTTGGGCTTGGGTTCAATCTTCAAAATTAATGCTTACAGCAAAAATAAATTCAAGAAGAATGTCATTTCTCAATTGCAATGCTTTTACTATTCCGTAAGTATTTGTTCTTAAATTTATAGAGTACAATGAAGGAAAAATATTAAGTTAATAGAGCAAGGTATCAACAAGGGAAATACAGGTCCTTTTATAAAAATTGATAAAGCTCGTCAAGAAAGATAACCACCAATATTTTAAAATGTAACACAGAAGCATTGCGATGAGCGTCCTGCACTTACAGAAGATATATCAATGTACACGAACTAGGCCTACACAATACAAAATGCATTCAGGTAAGAGAGAAAAATTTAAGGTTTTCAGCCCCTCAAATTCTGATTTAAGCTTAAAAGTTTGCTTTCACCCAACGACTTTGCTTGAGTAGCTTAAGGAAAATAAAAGCTGTAAGGAATATCAAACAAAACCAAACAATAAACATGTTGGCTATACGGATTATTTTTCGTGTAAGGAAAAAATAAAATTTATAGACTATAAAAATTATATAATACGTAAGCCGGGATTAAGCAACATTAATAAAATCAACAACGATCTACAAATTTTATCTCACAAAAAATTTACTCCCCATTTTCATTTCTACAAAGCTTAAAGTAGTTGGTAAACTGTCGACTCTCTTTCCTTACCTTAATCATTTAATTTCCATAATACATAAATCAAGAGTTGATTTATCATACAATATACCAATGTTTTGTGGTGACTGGATAAATGTATTGAACAAAAGAACTCTAATAGTGAAGACATTCACAAACATTGTCATCCTATGTACACCCGCCCTAAGAACGACGACATTGGATGCCATTCGATCATAAAATTTATTTGGATATTTCTCATAACCACCTGACCTTCTAGGTCTGAGGACCTAGAAAGATCTGGTATCCAAACATGCGGAAAGAGACAAACAGTAATGGGCAAAGTACAGTGTACGAATAACTATGACAAAATGCAAATGGGCCCGTAAGGCCAATTGGCGTGGCAAGTCAGGTACAGGCTGTGGTGGTTGTCAGTCAGTCCTTAATTCTTGCAAAATTAAACTTTAAATTTATAACTTCTTGGATTAGAAAAACTCTAGTTTTTGCTTCCTACTTTTTGAGGAGCTGAGTACTACTTACTTATAGAATACTGTGTTATAAAAAAATGCTATCCACAAAGCAAGAAATTTTACTGGTAACAATGGAGAAATACTTCGAATATTTCCTACATGCATATGGATCTGTCTACATACTTTTATTTGCTTGTATAGTAATGTATGCCAAATTTGCTGGAAATTTAGTTTCCGACATTCACAGCAATACAACGGTTCCCCTCCCTCTTTAACCAACTGATCCTCATTTCCTCACTCACTCCAGTGACATCTCGGAAAAGCCACATTGGGCTGACACAATCTTCATACTGTTGTTTGCGACACCACGCTTGGACTGCCATAGTTGAGGTTTAACGTAGCTAAAATTATGCTCCCGTGAAATGGAAAGGAAGAGAGCAATTGAACACTATTGCATTGAAAATAAAAGAAACATTGAACGATATTAACAGTTTTTCTTTTGACTTTTGATCAGTATGTGCCTCCAAAGTGCTTTGCATTGAGAAGGTATCAAGTCATTATACCATACATAACTTACTTTGAAAATACTGTTTTCCGAAGACGCAGAAGTTGGGTACCAGTTAAAAACAGGAAGTCGGACTGTCGATGTTTTCAAACGCATTGTTGACGCTAGAATTGGACAAAAGGAAAAATGCATAGGTTGGCAGGGCTGTTAACGCTCGATACATTTACAAAATAATTTACATTATTACGATAGCAGTGCCACAGTTGATAAATCATCAGACCAATAACTCAGAGAGTCCTGGAACAAATCTAACTAGCAGTCACACTGGAATCGAGGCCATTTTGGCAAAGATCATTGGCGGATGGCTCTTTCGAAATTTTATACGTCGGCAGATATTTCTTGTCAAGTGTTGTCCAGTCCATTTTTTTGTGAAAAAGAATATTTGAAAAAATTCGCGTATTGGCGTATTTCAAATCTAGCCATGGCGTAAATCTTTGGCGGATACAAATCAACGATTCCAGTATGACCCGTAAGTACTGACGTCTGACTACGCTCTTATCAAGGTAACATTGATCATGTTTCAATAAAAGTACATTAGTATTGACCGTCAATAAAATAAATGAGAAAGAAGGAATTTGAAAATATACACTGGTAGCTGACACGTGACAATAAATGAGCTTTCTGCAAATATAAGATAGTTTAGAGTTCTAATTCTCTATCATCTTTCGGCTGGAAGTTGAACCTTCGACCCATACGTTTTCATATAGTTTTCACAAAGATACGGTTTGTTGAATTGACAGGGTTCAAATAAAATCGACATTTGTGAGTTGACACCAGCCACTTGAACATTATTTAATACTTAATAAAAAATCAATCTCGATCAAGTGTATAGACTGGCAAACTACGCACGGTAGTACAAAAATGGCGATAGCAGTATCTTAGACATGTATAGAAAACTTTCACTACTAGGCACCAGAAAGTTTAGGTTAATTCTAAGACCTAACCAAAAACTCACGCTCTATGCAAACCAAACAGGGTAAGAGCAAACTCAAGGAACGAACATAGTTGCTCCCAGGCTAGCAAATCCGGATGCTTTCATACATTTGTTATGTCGTATGAAATATCAGACATTTTATATTTTTGATATTTTGCTTCTTTTAATATTATGTACTCGTAAACTCGTAGAGAACAAATGACAGTTAAACTACCTACTGTTAAGTGCATAATAGAAGGCACCATCAAGTTATCGTTTTTTCCAATTTTTGCCAACTTCCTTACAAAAGGACCCTTGATTATTGAATTTCTTACCCGTATTGACTCAAAAACGGTTGTTTCGATAAAACTTTGACTGTTACAAATCAACGGGCGGTTGTCATGTTGGTGGAAACTAGGAGGTTTGCAATGGTTCTCATGCGTTCTTGACAATGGCTCACAACGGATTTATTGCCGTGAGGTTAGTATTAAACCAGTGAAATATAAAATTGTACCTTTATCGCCCTTTTCAAGAAAAGCAGGATACATGCGAATTTTCTGTCGCATACCTTTGGTCTTGTAGATCAAAAACTTGCGGAGGATCGTTCTCTTCTTCAAAAGAGCGATAAAGTTACATATTTCGCATTTTGTTGACGATGACGAAAACTTGGTGTGCATTTTCGAGCCAGCAGGCTAGGGAAAACCTAAAAAATCTGAGTGGAACCAAATTTGAAGTTGGAACAGCCATACAACTAACAGCAGTGCTGATCGGGCAAAAAAGTATTTCCTACATATTTGATTAGTTTCAGAGTGGGCTGTCTTCATAGGTTAACTATAAGTTCAAGAAGCACCATAAGTAATAATGAAGAGACTGGCTGTACCTGTTGTATATCAACACTTTATTTTGTGCCCACGTTTAGTTCACTTGAGTAATTTTTGAGACATTCTGACCTCTAATACACCCAGTTTAGTAAATTATTACTTAAAATTCAAGTCCAACTGTCTATTCCGGTCGCCGTCTGTTAGGCACATTAGGGGATATGGTTACCATTATTGTAAATGTTAGAGGGCTTTACCAAACAATCGTCACATCAAGCACAAAGCATTGTTATTACTATTGTTATACGTATTGTTACAAGTATTGATATAAATTATACTGTTAGTGATGACAGTGATCATCATTTGAACAAAATTGTGTCAAATCTGATCTAAATAACGGGCAGACAAGGTACAGAATAATTATGACATCATGACGAAACATAGTAAAGAATTTTTATGTCAATTTACTCGGGGCATATCCGAAAATCACTTTAGATATCCCAAAGTCTCACTGGTAGAGAGGATTCAATATACAAACGATTAGAAATATACCAACTAAAAGCAAAATATTTATAGATAACTGTCTAGAAAGTGAGGAATTCTCGTAAACTTATAAGTTAAAACATTTAAGAAATTTCAACCACTCATTTATATAAATACCTGCACTATTATCTGCGGATTCTAGCGTTGACGCTGGACTATGGCCTATTTAGCAAAGAAATAATGTAAGATTGTTATGTTTATGATGCTTAGGAAATCTACGGCAGAAAAATGAATGTGATAGATACGATGATAAAAAATATCGACCTGACAACGATTTTGAGATAAATCTTGTTCTTCTCTCAACTACATGTTAGTTTTTATTTCAAATACATTAGTCACTTCATTAGAGCTATACTAGAGCTTGCAGATTAAATTTTGGTAGTAAAAGTTTTCATTCACTAGTTTCAACAACACTAAGACTTTTGCAACTTGTTCCAAGAATTCCATTCTTTTCTTTCCTTGCTATCACACGATTGTTCTTTTGTAAGTCATGTAACAGATTGTTACATGTTGTGGAGTTGATCATTAAGAATAACCACCTCGTAATTAACACTACTGTAGTGATAACTTTTGTTAACATTTGGCGACATTGCGCTAAAAACATACTTAAAAGTTATTCTCGTCTGACACTCTTCAGAGTATGAATCAGAAAGCAAACATCTATAGAAACTAGCCATAATCATAAACAAGAAAGGAAAAAACAAAGAGAAAATGAAAAAATAAAACAATATTGCAAGAGTCCAAGTGAAAAAACGAACTCTTTCTGCCTACAGAGTACTGGTTTTCTTGCTTTAATGTAGACAGACTCCAA